>CM055103.1:14234609-14509364 GCA_029204225.1 Diphasiastrum complanatum
TGAAGCCATAAAACTTTAAAAAAATATAATTTTTGGCATCTATGATGGCATTTGATAAACTGTATATTTATCATAATAGGCAATAATCCATCCATTCATGTGTAAATTTACATACTTGGGTTATACATGGGGATTATATCTATCGACGTGTTCTATACTGTCGGATTTAACACTAATACATATCATCGACGTGTATAAAAAAAACATATGACACATTTGAAGGCACGTTATACTATCATATCCATCTAACTAATTTTTTTGTCCACTTATGTAAACATGAAGCCATAAAAAATTGTACTTTTTGGAATATATGATGGCTTTTGAAAAACTATCATATAAACAAGAATAAATGATGGTTTTCAAGGCCATTATTAATTCCATTTTTTGCATGAATTAATATTTAAGTCCATGTATCACATATATTTATCATAATAGGAAGTAATCCATCCATTCATGTGTAAATTTACCTACTTGGGTTATACATGCGATATTATACCTACCGACGTGTTCTATACTGTCGGATTCAACACTAATACATATCTAAACAAATTGTGACACATTTAAAGGCATGTGATACTATCATATCCAACTAACTACTTATGTACACATGAAGCCATAAAACTTTTAAAAAATGTATTTTTTGGCATACATACATGACGACTTCTGAAAAACTGTCATATAAAACAGAATAAATGACAATTTTCTAGACCGTCATTTATTCCATTTTATGCATGAATTGATATTTGAGTCTATGTTTCACATATATTTATCATAATAGACAATAAGTCCATCCATTCATGTGTAAATTTACATACTTGGGTTGTACATGAGATATTATACCTATCAACGTGTTCTATACTATCGAATTCAACACTTAAACATATTATCGACGTCTATAAAAAAAAATGATACTATCATATCCATCTAACTACTTTTATTTGCTCACTTATGTAAACATGAAGCCATAAAACTTTAAAAAATGTACTTTTTGGCATAAATGATGGCTTTTGAAAAATTGTCATATAAATAAGAATAAATGACGTTTTCTAAGATGTCATTTATTTCACTTTTTGCATGAATTGATATTTAAGTCTATGTATATCATAATAGGCAGTAATCCATCCATTCAGGTATAAATTTACCTACTTGGTTATACATGGTATATTATACCTATCGACGTGTTCTATATTGTCAGATTCAATACTAATACATATCATCGACATATATAAAACAATATATGACACACTTATATCAATTTAAAGGCATGTTATACTATCATATCCATCTGACTACTTTTATTTGCCCACTTATCTACACATGAATGTAAATTTGGGCATAAATGATGGCTTCTAAAAAAACTGTCATATAAACCAGAATACGGTTTTCTAGGTTGTCATTTATTCTATTTTTTGCATGAATTAATATTTAACTCTATGTATCAAATATATTTATCATAATAGGCAGTAATCCATCCATTCATGTGTAAATCTATCTACTTGGGTTATACATGGAATAAAATACTTATCGACGTGTTCTATACTCTCGGATTCAAAACTAATACATATCATCGACGTGTATCAAACAATATATGACAAACTTTTATCAATTTAAAGGCATTGTATGGAAGAAGCTTGATAGTATGATTGCTATGTTAAGAAAAGATAAATACTCTAATATTGATAAGAAAGTTGTCCAAAGGACTTGTGTCGAGTTTGTTAATGCAGTATCAAAAGGCATGGGAAGAAGATCACATCACTCATTACATAAATAGTATAAATTCTTCAAGATGCTTTCAATTTTTCATATATATTTAGATCCAAACATAAGACTAACATTATGATTTTGACACATGCAACGCATACTAAGAGATCATACAATATTTTTTGCAAACACATATGGAAGCTTGAGTGTATGGTCATCACAAGGGATGGAGAAGTCACATTGGCAAGCATGAGCAGCATTTCATCGAAATACACAACATGGGAAAACCAATGAAAAATGAAACTACATTTGTTAATTGTTTCAGTGGTTCTACCGTAGAGTTCAAATTCGACATATAACAAAGTCCACACAATACAACAAGTTTAGAAAAGCATGCAAGTTCATATAGGAAGAGAAAATTAGATGATTGTTGAGTAGATCATCATTGTCATCAAATCATGACACGTTCATAATTGCTTGCAAATTCATTGAACAAGAGAGGAGAAATACTCAATGTAAATGTGTTGATTGTATTATAACAAAATACAAAGTGTCCACTATTCATCATCAACTTGTGTGTCAGATTCTATGGCAATATTGTCATGAAAAAATTCTTTGCTAGAGTATTCATCTAATAGATGTGCATTATCCTTATTTTCACTAAGTTCAATATAAGTGGAATGCAATGAATAATGGGAGCTCCTTAAAGGAACATTCCCATCAGTAAAACCTAGAATGTTCAAAACATAAGATCTTTTGACAAAAATGATCTTATTTGTCTTAAAAAATTTATGTCCTCCTAGATAAAACGATAAAGCTTTAACTACCATTATAAGACTCTCCCCAACTGGGCTCATCTTGGAATGAGCAGTACAGATCTCATTTTTCAGGAAATGCCTAAGATAGTGGCCAAGTCCACTATCTCTCTGGAACGAGGATGCATGTTGTCTGAAACCACCTCGTCTCGCAGCAAAATCATCAATTATGAGAGCATCCTGCAATAAAAAATATGTTAGCAAAAACACATTCAGTGGTTAAAAACATTCTAATGCAAGAAAGTTTAAACACTTACACATTCTTCATCATCAGCAGCAACCAGATCAGGATGATCAATATAATGACCACCTACTGAAGTGGAATCATCAGTGAAATGCATTAATGATGGATGAGAAAAGGCCCATCTGGGATTGAAATGCCGTGAATTCTTCATCGCATGGTCTGCCTCACCCATCCTCAACAATATATGATAAAGTCTTCGTCAGACATTCTTCACCAGTCATAAGTCCCTCCTCATCATCAAAATCAATTCCAGCAACAAGGTCATCTGTTTCAGAATCTACAAAGTCGGAGAATTCAGAAATTGTGCTGGATAATAGACATAGAACCTCATCTTCACGATAGTCAAAAAGTTTACTTAAATCAACTGTACAATCTGATCTCTATTAAGAGATCGGTAGATAATACTGTTAAAGGTTTTTGTGTCAAGATGAATTCGACGAACAATACACATAAGGATGTAGATATATACCTTCCATATTTATGTAATATATTCCAACAGATGTTCCCCATTCCGTGGACTAGCAGATCATTAGTTTGGAGGTAAATTCTGTATTTCTTAACAACATTTTGATATCAGTATTCTAATGTATTTGTTTCATTCTAATTAATTCTGTTTCATAATTGATTTCTTGTGTGCTGAATTTTTTGTAGTCACTCCAGCAAAATGATTCATTCAGCTGTGGGTGGTACACATTATACAATGCAAAGTTATTTTTTGAGTGGTTCAACCTTCAGGAAGATGTTGATGTTTCTAAGGTAATAAATTCTATTTATTTTTATTTTTGGAATCATAATTCGTTTTCTATTTTGTTGATGTTTTTAGCCATTACTAAGACATGAATGTTCTATCTTGCACTTTACACTTCTTGAGTACACACAAGCCAGGTGTACAGATTTAGACAAAAAATTATCCTGAGCATACTGGCTAGGGCAAGGCTTCAGCCTCCCGTTGTTGATGATGGTGCAAAGGATAATGTAATTATACTAAATAAAGATTAGAACAAAAACAGATAGCATAGAACAAAAATAGATTGCACATGTATAGAATTCATAGAAAAATATACATTGATATATCAAATGCTGCTCCATTTTATGAATTTGGGAGCACAAAATACATGTACTGATGCCCAACTTGGGCTTTCATTTATTGAATGAAAGAGTGTATACACAAATTTTTACTAAAGTTTATTTGAAGCTATTATTCTCCCATAATGGTGATTGTTGTAGGTAGATCTTTGCAGCACATTATCAACTCTTGTCTTTTTCGCATCTGTGACATGACAAATATTAGTGAATGTGCAATTGTAAATGATGACATTTTCAATTATTTTGTTCTATTTTGAAATGGCAATAACATAAAGTACTTACGAGTCTTCCGTTGATGATAAATCTGAAATATGTTGGTAGATTGGTTTGTAATATTATGAGCTATGTTCTGATAAAATCAAACTTCCAATGCTCTTCCACCTCAACCATAGTCAAATATTACTCATTGTAGATAATGCTTATCTCCATTCGGTTTGTGTGACCATTTAGTTCAAAGTCTTGATCTAGTGGTAGCCATGTACCTTCAATTTTCTTGTATCTCTGGTAGCTAAATGTGAGACTGAACATTTGCTTTTCGATATGATAACGAAAGATTTTTGAAGACTTTTTGATCCTGCATTCTATGTCAATATTTGTTTTACTATCCCAGCCTTGATCCATGAGATCTGACAAAGTCTCATCTGATAAATCCTTGCAAACAAATAAAGTGTGAAGAATTGAAAAAGATTATCTATGTTAGATACAGGGGTCTTATGTTTTGTACATCAAGCATCTAGGTGTAGGATGTTGATAAGAATAAATTTGGCATAGATGACAAATTATGCATTTTCACTTGTAATGCCACTATTGAGCCAAAATAGAGTAAGAGGCTAAACACGTGCCAATTAGAGTGTAGACAAGTGTAAAGCTTTTGTTTGATGAATTCCAAGAGGTCCAATAGGATTTAGAGGTGGAACCTTGTGAGGTCCAATAGGAAATTGAGGTGTGCTTGAATATAGTCCAATAGAATTAAGAGGTGCATGGATCAATGGTCCAATAGGATCAAGAGGTGACAAAGTATGGTCCAATCATAGTTAAGCATAGTGGTAGCTCTTGGATCTACTAGTATCATTGTACTCCTCATTTTGAAGCTAATTGATTTTGTTGCATGTAGTAGTGTGTTTTTGCCATAGGATCAAAGATAGATCTTGAATCTCAATCTAGTCTTGATCTTGGTGCATCTACACACCTTAGGAGATCTCAAGTACATGTAGTGGACAATCCACACGTGTGAAATTCAACATGGTATCAGAGCCTACCTAAGGTTACCATGCATTTTTATCCATCTAAGTGAAAATTTTTCATCAATCTTGAGCTAGAAGTTGTCAAGGCCCATTTTCCTAGCTATCTTGTTCAATCTTGGATCAAAAGGGATCAAAAGGACATTGATTGGGTCTGACCTGGTACTGTATGGAATCAAGTGCTCAGACACATGTGAGGAACATCCAATTTCAGTTTGGAAGTTCTCTCTCATGCTTGATCCATTTATCTTGCTTGATAGCTTGTTTTGAAGCTATTTTTGTCTAGTTTTTGATGCAATCAGTTTCATTCCATTTGGTTGAGCCAATCAAAAGCTATAAGATTTTGAAAAGGGTTAGGTAGGGCACCTAGACTTGGGTGGACACATTTGGTTTGGTCAAGAGATTGCTTGGTTGATCCAAAATCACAGTTGTATGCTTGCCAATCTCATCTATATGTGATCTAGGCACTGTTTTGAGATCTTAGCCATTTTGTTTCATGCAATATCATTGTATTTGAGTCAAACTTGGTTTCTTAGAGTACTTCACATGTGCTAAGAGTGTTTGATCCTAACTTTGCCTATACTCCATCATTTGATGTGAAATAGATCTTGTTTTAGAGAGATTTGTGTAGCTAGTGAGAATCAATTCACAAATAGTTGCAAGATCTTCCATAGAAGGAGATAGTACTCTATTATTGGATACTATTGAGAGTGAAAGATTGACCACTTCAAACTATTCAATTTGGAAAATGAGGATGGAGTCCATCTTGATCCTTCAAGACGTGATGGACATAGTTCTTGGCCTTGAAGAAGAACCACAAGTTCTTCAAGAGGTTCAAAAATACAAAAAGAGAGCTAGGATGGCTCTCCACTACATTAAGATGAATGTCTCTAATGAGATATTGAGGGAGATAGGTAATTGTGCAACAACCAAAGAAGCTTGGGATTGTCTCAAGACTATCTTTGAGGCTAAGAATACCTCTAGGCTTATCACTCTTAGGAATCAAATCTTTCAAAGTAGCCAAAAGAGTGATGAGAGTGCATCTAGTTATGTTTTGAGAGTAAAAGATATTCATTGAGAACTTGCTTGTATTGGTGATTTCATCAATCAAAATGAGCTAGTTCAAGTCATTCTCACTGGCTTGAGAAGTGAATTTGATAACCTCGTCCAATCCTATGCCATTAAGGAAGAGCTACCAAGTTTGGAGCTCTCCAAAGTGTGCTAATTTCGGAAGAATCAAGACAAGAGTACAAACTCTTGAGGATGGACAAGATTTCTCTCTCTCATAATGATGGCAAATCTCTCTTTGCCAAGGATAAGCACAAAGGGAGGAGCAAGAACCAACATCGACAATCCTCAAGCAAGGACAAAGTCAAATCCAAAGACAAAGATGAGGAGGAAGATGATTCCTCTAATGCTTCATCATCCAAGCTCAAGAAGAAGAAGATCAAGTGCTTTCATTGTGGCAAGAAAGCTCATTATGCCACCAATTGCTTCAAGAAAAAGAATCAACTCAAGCAAGCCAACATTACCAATGAAAAGGAAGACACTATTGCAAGTGATGGAGAGGGATCTCTTATGGTCTCTAGTTTCTCATCTACTCCTTTCAAGAAGGATGGACTATGGTATGTTGATAGTGGAGCCTCTTCACATATGTGTAGCTCCAAGGACTCTTTCTCTTCTATTGCACCTTATGATGGAGTCAAGAAATCAATATACACTGCAAATGATTTTGAGTGTCCTATTGAAGGCATAGGGAACATTCCCTTGAAGCTTGCATCCTCTAAAGTTCTTTCTCTCTCTAAAGTTCTTTATGTACCTAAGCTTACCAAGAATCTTATTAGTGTTGGCTAATTGCTTGATAATGGCCTTGATGTAAAATTCAATGTTGATACTTGCACTATCAAGAAGAATGATGAGATACTTGCATTAGGATCTAGATTTGGTGGCATTTATAAACTAGATCCAAATGAGTATGTGAATGCTTGTAATGTTGCTCTTGTGAACAAGCTCTCTATGGAGGAATTATGGCAAAGGAGGTTGGGACATTCCAACTACAAATC
Organism: Diphasiastrum complanatum; assembly: GCA_029204225.1. NCBI lineage: Eukaryota > Viridiplantae > Streptophyta > Lycopodiopsida > Lycopodiales > Lycopodiaceae > Diphasiastrum > Diphasiastrum complanatum. The sequence goes on from CM055103.1 coordinate 14,241,760, forward strand.
CATGCTCTCTATGATCAAAGAAGCCAAAGCTATTGGCTTGCCAAAGTCACTCTCCAGGAAGATCAAGCCTTGTGAGGCTTGTGCTATTGCTAAATCTCACAAAAAGCCATTTACAAGATCTTCTATCAAAAGCAAGCATCCTTTGGAGTTAATCCACTCGGATGTGCATTTCTCATCAACTACAAGCAAGGGAGGAGCCACTTGTTTTGTTACTTTCATTGATGATTACACAAGATTCACTTGGATATATCTTCTTGCTTCTAGATCTATGGTGTTTGATTATTTTATTATTTTCAAAGCTTATGTAGAGAAGCAATTCTCATTCAAAATTAAAGCTCTTAGAAGTGATGGAGGTGGTGAATATATCTCCAATACATTTCAAGATTTTTGTGAGCTTGGAGGCATTAAAAGAGAGTTCTCTTGTGCCTACTCTCCATCTCAAAATGGAGTGGCCGAGAGAAAGAATAGATCTCTATGTGAATGTGCAAAATCTATGAGAATTGAGACATCTTTGCCCAAAGATTTTTGGGGAGAAGCCATTAATTGTGCAAATTATCTTTGCAATAGGCTCCCACATATAGCTCTTGGAGGAAAGTCACCATATGAAATCTTATTTTTGAAGAAGCCTAAGGTTGATCACCTTAGAGTTTTTGGATGCTTATGCTTTGTCCATATTCCCTTGGAAACAAGGAAGAAGGAAGATCCTAGTGCATGCAAAGGGATCATGGTTGGATACTCATCCACCAAGAAGGCCTATAGAGTCTTTATACTCTCTACTTCTCAAGTTATTGAAAGTAGAGATGTTATCTTTCATGAAGATCAACACTCATCTTTTGAAGAGGCCGAGATCAAGAAATCTATGGATGCATCATCAATTATTGATTTTGAAGACAATCATGATGTGATGGGGTCGAGATTTGAAGAAGACTCTCCTCGGATTTTTTCACCAAGAAGATCCATGAGAGATAGATCCGAGCCTAAGAGGCTCTCATATGTTGACAAAGGCAAACAAGTGGATCTTGATTCCACTAATTACGTTTTTTATGTCTCTCATGAAGAGCCAAAGAATGTACAAGAGGCACTCAATACCAAGGAGTGGTATGATGCCATGAAGCAAGAGTATGATGCATTGATCACCAACAATACTTGGGAGCTTGTGGATCCTCCATCCAACAAGCATGTGATTGGTTGCAAGTGGATATTTTGGATCAAGTTCAATCATGATGGCACCATCAACAAGCATAAAAAAAGATTATGTGCCAAAGGATTTGCTCAAATCCATGGTCTTGATTATGAGGAGACCTTTGCACCCATTGCAAAGATGGTGACAATAAGAATTCTTATTTCTCTTGCTTGTTTTTTCAAGTGGAAGGTGTTCCAATTAGATGTATCCAATGCTTTTCTAAATGGTTATCTTGAGGAGGAGATCTATATGGAACAACCTCAAGGATTCATCAAGGATGAGTCCAAAGTGTGTTTGGTCTTCAAAAGTCTTTATGGACTCAAGCAAGCACCAAGATCATGGTATTCGAGACTTAATTTTTTTTTATCTCACTAGGATTTACTCTTAGTGACTATGATCCTTCCATGTATCTAAAGTTTATTGATAGCAATATTGTCATTCTTCTAATTTATGTTGATGACATTATTCTTTGTGGAAGTTGTATCAAGCTAGTTGATGAAACCAAGCTAGCACTTGGATGTGAGTTTAAAATGCAAGATCTAGGAGAGATGCATTACATCCTAGGCCTAGAAATTGATTTTTATGAAAATCATGTCTTTATATGCCAATCTAGATATGCTCACTCTATGTTAAAAAAATTCCATATGGAAAATTCTAAGAGCATAGATACTCCAATGGAGCAATTTGTAAAAGATCCTAATAAAGGTGATGAAAGATCCTTTGAGGACATCACACTTTTTAGGAGTCTTGTAGGCTCCTTGAATTGGCTTACCATTACTAGGTCCGATCTAAGTTTTTGTGTGCACAAATTGAGTCAATTTATGCAAGATCCCAAGATCCATCATTGGAAGGTGGCCAAGAGGATTCTAAGATATGTAGCTTCATCTTGTGATTATGGTCTACTCTATAAAAGTAAAGGTCTATCCATTATTGGCTACTCGGATTCGGACTTTGCAAGTGACAAGATGGATCAAAAGTCTATTAGTGCATACACTATCTTTCTTGGAGGCAATCTAATATCTTGGCTTTCCAAAAAACAAGATACTATATCTCTCTCTTCATGTGAGGCCGAGTACAAAGCACTCACTACAACTACCAAAGAAGTGCTTTGGAAGAGGTTATTAATGGAGCTAAAGTGCATCAAGGAGGATGATCTACCAATGATCAAGTGTGATAACATCTCGGCCCAAGCTCTTGCCAATAATCTCATATTTCATGCAAGAAGCAAGCACATAGAAGTGGCACACCATTTTGTGAGAGAAAAGCTTATTGGAGGAGAAATCTATTTGGAGCATGTCAACTCGTCCTCTTGTATTGCCGATCTACTCACCAAGCCTTTGAGCAAAAGTGCTTTCATCAAGCATAGATCTAATCTTGGAGTTATAACAAGATCAATGCTCAAATCTTCATAGATAATTTTTTAGGAGAAGTGTGAAGAATTGAAAAAGATTATCTATGTTAGATACAGGGGTCTTATGTTTTTTACATCAAGCATCTAGGTGTAGGATGTTGATAGGAATAAATTTGGCATAGATGGCAAATTATGCATTTCCACTTGTAATGCCACTATTGAGCCAAAATAGAGTAAGAGGCTAAACACGTGCCAATTAGAGTGTAGACAAGTGTAAAGCTTTTGTTTGATGAATTCCAAGAGGTCCAATAGGATTTAGAGGTGGAACCTTGTGAGGTCCAATAGGAAATTGAGGTGTGCTTAAATATAGTCCAATAGAATTAAGAGGTGCATGGATCAATGGTCCAATAGGATCAAGAGGTGACAAAGTATGGTCCAATCATAGTTAAGCATAGTGGTAGCTCTTGGATCTACTAGTATCATTGTACTCCTCATTTTGAAGCTGATTGATTTGGTGATTTTATGGATTTTGTGAGCATGGGGTTGAACACTACATAATGGGCTGAGTCATGGTGCCACTTTAATTTGTAGCATTAATGGTTTGCAATTTATAGTAAACAAACATTGTATCTGTAAACTTTCCATTATGCAATTAAGGTGTCTAAGTTGGGCTTGCCTACTAAGGTTAGGTTGTATGTCAGCCAAGGGTTGATAATACAAAAAAGACAATGTAGGTTTATTACTTCCTTTTTGGCATGGTATAACATAATTGCCATTATGGTCTTATTGGAGATGCAAGGTATATTTTATGTTTTTTGCAAAGGAGAAGTAGACTTCACCCAAAGATGGCGAGGCCGAGTGTTCACACGCTTGCCAAGTAAAGGAATGGAACTCACATCTTTCTCCAAAAACATATTCCATGTTAAAAACTTACGGAAGTTGACTTTTAAGAATCCGCAATCTTGTTTTACTACCAAAAATTTCTTAAAATATTTTTGGTTTGTCATTTTCATATGGAGTTTGTGTGTAGTGAAGTAGGTAGATCCTCATAAAGCTTAGGTTATATAGGTTTATTGAGTTAACAAGGTTATTAATGTGAATTTCTAGTACTATGTTGGCTAGCATTTTGAGATTTAGGAGCATGATGTAGAAGAAGCTTGATGCAAGAATTTTAAAAAACTAACGGCTTAAAGAAAATAAAGAGGCATTGTTCGGGAAAGCTGGCACCTCTTGAGAATGGAATCGGCATCTTTCGTAGAAAACAGATTTCATAGAAAACTTAGAGGAAGTTGACTTTCAAAAAACCGATAACTTTTTGAAATCCATGAAATATTATGTTTGTCATTTTTATATGTAAGAAATTTGTGTATAGTAGAGTAAGGAGATCGTTACAAAACTTGGATTACATAGGTTTTTTGAGTTGATAAAATAATTTATGAATGTAAATATGTAGTATTCTGCCGACAAAAAATATGGGATGCAGGATATGGAAGACAAAATATTTAAAAAACCAAAAACTTCAAAAAAATTGCAGGATATTGGAGGGAAAGGGAAAAGGCAAAGAGGTTTCCCTTAACACTGATGAAGAGGTTTCCGAACACTGCCGCAGGTTGGCTTAAATTGCAAGTACTTGACCAACTTTATGGGTTTTTCTAGAAGCTACAGATTTGAAGTGACTGCCGGTGACGTTCTCGTCAATATTAGATTCCATTCAAAACTATACAACTAGATAGTGCTGACTTTCCGAATTAGTGCGTGCAGGTATGAGCACATCTAACTCGGTATATTGTTGACATGCGATCGCAGTAGCTAGATGTCAACATTGTCCGCTCATTTTACGATTCGCTTGATCTCATGCATCCAACGCTATTGATCTCAGATGTCTCAGTCATTGTGCTACTTTGCAAGACCGCTTGATCTCATGCATCCAACGCTATCATAATTCATAATTGCCACACGATATTGATCTCAGATGTCTCAGTCATTGGGCTTGTATTATTTTATTGGGCTTTCTGCTCAAATACTACATAAAAAGGGAGCACTATCCTTGTCGTAATATGAGCTGCAAAATGATCGACCAGAATAACCAATTGCAGCTAGTCTGAATATCAAGCACTTTCCAGTCTCTTCGACGATTCTTCATCAGAAGACTTTACAGCCATGTCAATTGATGGATTCCAGCTAGAAATCAGTTAGCTTTAAAAAACCTGAACAGACTTGCTTTCCACACGCGGCAGACCTGGATCGATCATTTTTGGAGTGGCTTGGTCTTCTCAGAAACAAGTAGCACAATTGCTCTATTACACTCCCAGATCCTTTTATGTAAAGAATGAGTATTACCCGTACAGCATCTTACCAGAAATATCTTTGCATTTAGAGGAAAGCTTTGAGGTCTCAATTATGCCTTGCTAAAACTAGCTTTAAGTAATTTGTAAACGAGTGAAGAGCACATATGAGTTGTGTGTCTATTCTTTCTCTCTCCTCTTTCTCCCAATGGGCACTGCCTATGACTGAGTTACATTCTTTCTCTAAAAATGTGAGATCACATATGACTTGTCTCTTTATGTGGCCCCAACCACAACAACAACCATCACCACCACCCAAGTTAGGACCACATGGTATGTTCTATGAAAGTTTATGAACATTTTTATGGAAGCCCTTCAACATTTTTAAAACCACAAGCCATAAGGGCTAATTTTTTGAAATTGATACAAGGGCACACCTCAAGGAACCCTTTACTTCTTACTAATAGTGCATGTATGCATGTGCACATGCATATGCAAATGTAGAACAAAGTGAGAAAAGAAAGCATAAAGAGAGTAAAGAGGTTGCAAAGGTAGAACAAAGTGAAAAAGGAAAGCATAAAGAAAGTTAAAAAGATAGTATAAAGAGAGTAAAAAAGTTGCAAACGTGATACAAAGCTAGAGAAGAAATTATTATCATAAAGAAATTAAAAAGTTTTACCAAGCAATAGGTAAAGAAATCCATCAAAGTGGTAGTTTATAAATGAGAAAAGCAAGTCATTCAAAGTGGATATAAGTGGTAAATGTCCCCTGGTACTAGCCCCTTTGTGGGTAAGGGGGATCACTTGGATTTGTGGGCGGCTAGGCATCCGGGGACAGGATCCCAGAACATGGCTCATGGTAGGGGCAAAAGGCTTCATGATTTTGGTGCAACCTCTGAACCAGAAAGGTGAAGTTGTATCCGTTGAAGGCCCACCAAATTTCTACAAGTCATGCATAGGAACTAAATAATGAATTAATGACTTAGGTAATTAACACAAGAAAGTGACTTGATTTGGTTTGCAAAGTGATGGGGATGGGAAAAATCTCAAGAGGGGCAATCCCACGTGGAAGAGTATATGCAAAAAGAACTTTGGACAATTGTCTTCAGATTGGTCATGGGAAAATCCTAGAAAAAATGTTTGACTATAACCTCGGCTCAATGGTGATGTTACCATGAGATATATGGAAGATCAATTAAGAGTCATAGAACACATGAAAAGCATCTTAATAGTCAATAGTGTATAGAATGTGCATTAACCATGAAGTTTGTACAAGGTAGTATAAAGTGTATATTGAAAGAAACTTTAGAGCTAAACCAGAGAGTTCTTATAAAACATTTCAAACTGTAATAAGCTATGATTGTGGCATTACACCCCCAATCAAAGGTCCTTTGAAAAAATTATGGTGGTTGAACATAATGCAAAATGTGATCAATGTTTTTCTTTGAGATGAATGTTTCTTGCAAGAACTCCTTATGTGAAGAGTGTATATTTGATTCAAAAACTCAAATAAATATCCCCAATAGTGGATCTAGAGGTCTTGGATTATTTGTGGTAGAAAAAATGTTTTCACTTTACCATATTGATGAAAAATTGGTTTTTATCGAAGTTTGTTGATTTGCATGCACAATATTTTTAAATATTTCAAGAACCTCATAGATCCCTTGTCAACAATAATGTTTGATCTTAACAAATAATTGATTCTACTTGAAAATATAGAATTGAATCACCTTTGAAGAGTGAGTGACCATGAACATGTGGATCATATCAAACATGAATTTGAATCTATTTTTTCACCCATTGTTGTTACAACGTGTCAAGTCTTATTCCATAAATTTAACTAGATTTTGTTGCATTTGCAATCAATTAGTGGACATTGAACAATCAAAATACAACGTTGCAACAATTCTGAAATTGAGCTTGTATTTTTTTGGAGAGGATTTTTTGACGATTTCATGTTGAGCTTTTTTATGCCAATTTGCACTGTTAGTGAGGCATCAGCCACATTTGAAAATCAAGACATGAGCATGTTGGCTTGTCGGCCATGTGCACATCGTAACAAGTGCCAAGCGTAGGAGGAATTTCTTGACTTCAAACACTTTATGTTCTCCTTTTTTCCCAACTTGTTCTAGCATAGTTTTTGCATTCATGGATAAAGCTTTCTTTATGCGAGCTTGATTGCTTGCATTCTTCTCAAACTATCGAAGTTGATCCCACATTGCCCTTCTTACCTCTAGCTTGAGAATCTCGCACTTAGGAGGTTCTTCCTTGATGAATTAGCTTTGTTTCGAATTATAATCTTCGAATTCGATGAGGTGAGATCCTTTCACAAGTGCAAACTTCACATGATGTGATATGTCTTTCAGGATGGCCTCTTGTGGAGTAGCAACCTTTTGCAAGTGAATGAATTGGTTATCAATTGGCCACACTTATTGTTATCTGGTATTCAAGCCAAACGTTTGACATGATTGTCAATGCCAAGTTTTATAATTATCCAAAACATGTTCTATATTTGTCATTAAAAAATAGCCTCATCATTAACATAACATAGGCTTCATTAGGTTTGTTCATTGCATTTGTTGATCTTCAGCCTGATGCTCCTATAGGAAAATCTATCTTTCAGTGATGTCCCCTCTCTCTACATTCCACAATCTTGTAGTTGTACTTTGGCCTATGACTGCCATTGTGATTCACATATATAACTATGGATGACATTCTTTTTCAATGTATTGTCTCCTTGTCCCCTTCCAAACTAGTAAATTGTTGATGCATTGGCATTTATGCAATACTTTGGTGTGTTGTATTCAATACTCTTGATATTGTGGCCAAAAACAAAGAACGAACATTAGCAATAACTTTACAATCTAGAAGAGATCCAAAATGGAGGGCAATGCATGTTGCTACTTATTCTACCTAGGATCGTACACATGGAAACTACCTTGTGTGATCAATTATACCCAAGCATTCTTGAGTTCTCCATAATTTGTTCTTATCATCCGGTTGATTAAGTCTACAACTATAGCAGGCCCTTTTGTGGACATACTAAAAACATAGCAATGTTCTCTAGGCCCACACTAGCTCATAAATTTGTTGCCATGATAAAATTTAGCCATCATGCATAGCCTGTCATACAAGTCCAAAGCTCATATATGAAAGTGTACCTACAAGCTCAAAAGACACAACATGTTGCAATAGAAACAAAATATTCTTGTGGAACCAAAAAAAAATGTACAAGTGCGGTCCTCACCTTTGATTTTTCACTAACAAGACCAATTCCTCTAAGAAATCTATGAGCTCCACATCTCCAAAAGTCTCTTTTGATTTCAGTTTGGTTTTAAGCATCATATTCATTATTAAGTCCTTGGCTGTAATGATTTGAACCTTTCTTGAACTTGTATTTCTCTTTGCATTGACTACATTTTCAACCAACTTTATTGTTTTTTCAATGGTCTTCTTTGAAGTTTCAAGCTGCATGTCATGTGCATGTCCTCTCCCTATGGGTAATTATTAAAGTCAAATTGGCATCTCTTTGCATCACATAGTAAACTATGGACATACAAGAGCGAATGCAGATTATTAGTTTTTGACAAAAAGAGTAAGAAATTTTGTCAATACCATCTATCAAAATACGCACTAGGCAGATTTTTCTAGTAGTGTCTTAAAAAAAAAAAATCTAGTATTTATGTATTGAGAACATGTCATTCTTGGACAAAATCCAACAAGCCAACCGAATAGCTAATCCATACTATTTCATAGCAACACATGTTAGTTATCACTTGTTTAGTCCAAATTTGCTCATCAGATCTCTGCGCAGAGTGCAAAAATTATAAGTTGATAAAAGTGAGAATGTCGAGGGACAAATTGTCCAAAGACAAACCACAAATCAAAGAAGGTAACTTCTTTATGGAATCTCTATAGCAAAACATTATAAAGACAACATTGTTAAATGAAATTTGCAAAAAAAAAGGACCTAAGCAAAGTGAAACCCCAAGTCCCTAAACCCTAACCTCTTATTCACAATCCTTGAACTTGACCCTACCCCCTTTTTCCTAGATACAAAAAATTTAGATTCCTATGTATTTAAAGAGAATTCTCGAAGTATTTCAATTTAATACTAGTGGAGATTTTGGACTGAATGATTGATTCACAGTCCATCCACCTAGATCGGGATCTATGTGTTGAACAGTAATGCCTATTTTACCCCTTTGCCTAAGCACTAATTTTGTTGTAAGTTTTACAATACTCATGGCATAGGGCATGTTATGAACTAAATATGTGGGACCCCCTAATTGTAACTCCAATAAATCAGTGCAAAGTGGCCCACTTGGCCAAGTAGTTCACTCACATGGTTGATACCTAGACTTTCCGCATGTACTTCAGGTGCGTGCCTCTCTAAGGACTTGGAGGACCAATTCATTTTCTCTTCTAATTTTTTATGTTGTGAGGTCCTTATGCAATTCTACTTGTATTTGATGTTTGCCATAGCTAAGTTTCCTAAGCTTTCTTGGTTGATCTAGTATTGCAGCTAAGATACTCCATAGCTAGGTCTTGCAATTCATCATACTCCAAGCCATTTATAGGAATTAGTATCCAGCATTCCTAGTAATTGGAGTATCTATGGGTTTACCATTTCATCTACTAGTTATATGTATCAATCACTCGATGTCCTAACAACTAGCAAAGTATGCAGTAAAGCATTTGTGGTATTCTTTAGCCAAAAAGTTTATATTGAATATGCCTTTGTCTGGAATTTTTGGTCATAGAACTAGAATGATATATATTTGCATGTGTTGTACAATATTTTTAGCAAAAACATTCGAGCTGTCAACCCATGGCATGTGGTATTGTCAATCCATTTATATTCTACTTAAATCCAATGTCAATAAGTATTCACTCATTGTTACAACTTTACAACTTATTGGTTTTTTAACTCTTTCCACAATAATTTATCTTTATTTTGTGCATTTTAATTTTATTTTATGTTGCATCAACACTTTGATTTTGAGATCTGCTTAAAAAAAAGACATGAACTAAGTAGGTGATCTTAAAACACCACAAATCTAGCAAGTTCAGACACAATGAGGCAAGAATTTGAAGCTGGGAGGGGTTGGAACAGTCGTCAAAATTTCTGCTGGTATATTGTTTCTAACAGATGCACCCATTCTGACACCTCCCAGATTGTTCAATCAAGGGGAAGACTAGATCTACTCATCATAATTGGAGGTGGTTAACCTCCAACTGTGATGAGTATAATTTTACAAGAGCTAAAACACTTAAAAGAGTTTTAATACTACAAGTATATTCAGAGACAGATTGACAAAAGACATAACACAATTCAAACAAGGTAACTAATTTTTGAGAAATATGCTTAAAAAATAATCTGAGCTAAACATATCTTTAAAAAAATTCACAGATCTGGCAAGTACATGAGAAATGCCAAAAAAATACAAGTACAGGTCCTCGGATCCTCAAAATAGTCGTTGATATGCTATTTCCAACAAATCTGCCCATTCCAATGACCATTTTGACCCCTCCCAAATTTTTCAATCAAAGGAAGATTGGATCTACTCATCATAATTGGAGGTGGTCAATCTCCAATTGTAATGTGTAGATAGAGCTAAAACACTTAATAGAGGCACATTGTACAATTGAAACAAGGTAACTAATTCCTTGTGTAATTTCTACACCAAACATTCAAGATAAATCTACTAATAAAAAACTTCAGCTAAACAGATCTATCAAGAAATTTATAGATCTACCAAAGTCAACAAACATTTAAGAGGTCGTCGGAATAGATGTTGGTGTAATGTTTTCAACATGGCTGCCTATTCCGACGTGCAATCCGACCATGTATGTACCTGGTTCTATTACAAAATTTACAGCTCAACTGTTGGAATGGTGATCGTCCAAAAAAACAGCAAACAAACTCACAAAATAGAAAAAATTTAGTTTTTATTTGAACAACTACAAATAATATTCTTGTTAACCAATCTAAATTATGCAAAACAAATCTAAAAGAAGCAAATCTGTTCAAACAAAAGTTAAATCTACACAAAGTACAACAAACATTCATAGATCTACTGAAAAAATTGGAATACAAAAAGCTTGGATCTACAAAACTAATTGAGATTTGATGCAAGACTTAGATCTATCTGCCATCGGAATAGCCTTCAGAATAGGCGCCGCTATAGTGAGTCTAGTAGATCCGCCCATTCCAATGGCCATTCGGACTCTTGTATACCTTTTCACAGTCGCTCGTGAATTCAACTCCTCCTATGCTTTAGTCAAAATCTGCAAAAAAAAAAACGTGGAGTCTAAAACTGCAGAACCAAAGCTTTAATCACAATGTTCCAAAATAGAGAATATGAGATGGAGACTCAGATGTGTGTGTGTGTGTGTGTGTGTGTGTGTGTGTGTGTGTGAGAGAGAGAGAGAGAGAGAGAGAGAGAGAGAGAGAGAGAGAGAGAGAGAGAGAGAGAGAGAGAGAGAGAGAGAGAGAGAGAGAGAGAGAGAGAGATTACATAACATCCAACATTCACAAAAGCTACATCCTCCATCTTCCTTTTTGTCACCTACACAAAAATGCCAACAGAGTGGGATTACTTAGAATCCAATGACAAACAAAAATAAAAGTTTTGGTGTTCTTGAGAGCACCATTTTTTACCATTTGATTTTACAAGGAGAAGAACAAAAGAAACAAAAGCAAGAGGAGGAAGCAAGAAGTGCAAGAACAAGAGCAAGAGCAAGAATCAAGAGTGAGGGGAGGATAAAGAGGGAGAGGAGAGATCAAATAACCAAAGGAGGAGACAAAGGCGGGTACATCCCTGGATACCATCACCATCTCCATTTCCATTTACGAAAAGGCCTCGGTATTTCAAAGTTTTATTCCAAGATCTGGAAATTTTTTTGAAATTCATGCCTTTAAAACAGTGTGAGTTTTCATAATCTCAAATTTTAGAGGGTAAATCTGAGGCCCTCAGTAAATGTTGAAATCGAATCTGAGTTTTGGATCGATGAATACAAGATGGGCATTAAAATTTTGGCTACTAGGTGAGAATCCATAGGAGGAGGGGACCCTCTTCTCTATATGCCTAACCGTAAACTGTAATTTTAAAACACCAATCCCTTATCCTAAAACCATGTGTCATGTAGGGAAGGCAACTTCAAAATGCACTTGGGACCAGACAGCGGACATCATTTTGCCTCTCTCACTATCAAGATTGTGGGTAAAAGAGATGAGGGTTTACGAAGGAGGCCACTACTTGTGCTCTATCAAATTGCACCTCATTTGGCGTAGATGGACATTATTGAATGGGGTAGGTCATTGTGACACATGTGGTTGGATGGTGAATAGGCCTTTAATTCCTTTTCTGTTGATTATTTCTCATGCAACTACTATAGAGGATGGATCCCGTAAGATTATCCATAGGGTTTCAACATATTTCATGAGAGTAAGAGATTGGTGGATACCTATGGCTTTAGGGTTGAGCATGGATATTTGTGCTCTAAGCTAGAGTAGGAGTCAAGTCAAATTTCATAATACTTGGTTATACTTAGTTTGTTCTAGCTAGATGTTTATGTGTGTAATATATTTTCACCAAGTTGAATGGATCTTTTGGCTTAGAATGATCACCACCCCGTTAATTTAAGATTTGGTGGAGAGCTTATGGGAAAATACACTCATGTATATTACCCTAAAAAATGATCTTAAAAATGTTACCCCCACCATCTTTTTCTCACAAAAGTAAAGTCTGTCCTGAACACTTCAATCCTTTATTATAGGATTGAAATTTTCAAAAGAGCTTGAGCACTACGCACTCCATCTTATTTCATGTACGTGTCTAACTGTACTCCACTGATGCAGCTTCTCCTCAACAACCTCTTCCTTTTTTACCCTTACAAGTGAGACCAACACCCACATCCCCAGTCCTCGGCACATTTTGCTCTTGACTACGACTCTCTGATTGTGTGCGGACGCAATGGGAATATCAATTACAATTCATAAATGCCGATAGTATATATCCAATGGACAGCGAGCAGTAACTTGCTTCTGACTGCAGCATTTCAGTGTGTTTCAGAAATTACTTCGGTGGTGAGGTTGCGTCTTATGATCGAATTCTTCTGACAATTGATCGAGATTAGCACACTGCACGTGATCAATTCTGTGAAAGCTTTTAAGAATTCGGAAAGAAAGTCTGCACAGCAGATACTGTCAGTTTGAAATTATGGGTAGAAGATCAGAAGGTGCGATGATTTGGAGATATAGCTGCATTTATAGTTTGTTATTGTTTATGCTTGTCGGTTCGTCAAGGGCACAGCTGATGGCATCGTTTTATGACAAGAGTTGTCCTAAAGCTCAAGCCATTGTGAAGAGTGTCATTCAGCAGGCAATGCAGAAGGATTCTCGAATTGGGGCGTCTCTTATGCGCTTGCATTTCCATGATTGCTTCGTGAACGTAAGGAGTTGAGGCACTGCTCATATTACAGATAGCAGTCAACCTCCATCATTTACTTTCTTTATTATCTGTCAAATGCTTTTGTATAAAGCATGCTCATTTCATCGGATCTTTTTCTGTAAAATATAGTCTCATCGTAAATCTGCTGCTACCAATCAAGGATTGTACTTTCTTTTTTAAACTCATCACCTTTACGTACGACATATATAGATGCATTTGTTGAAAATTGTGCTTTATGAAAAACTTTTTGTAGGGTTGTGATGGCTCTATCTTACTCGATGACACATCCTCCTTCACGGGAGAGAAAACTGCCGGACCGAATCTTAATTCAGCTAGAGGATTCGACGTCGTTGATAACATAAAATCACAACTGGAAAGTGCGTGCAAGGGAACGGTTTCGTGCGCTGATATCCTCGCAATTGCCGCACGCGACGCTGTGGTTCTGGTAAGCATATGATCGACTTAATATCGGGACAATATAATATAGTGATCCAAAGTCGTTCCTAGAAGCATCTAGTCAGCTAACTTATCCTTATTATTTTGTAGGACGGAGGGCCCTCATGGACCGTTCAGCTGGGGAGACGTGATAGTACAACTGCTAGCCTAAGCACTGCAAACAACGACATACCATCTCCTGCATCTACTGTTTCTCAGCTAATTTCGAAGTTCCAGGCGAAGGGACTCTCGACACAAGATATGGTTACCCTCTCAGGAGCCCACACCATCGGTCAAGCTCGATGCACCTCCTTTAGTAGCCGTCTGTACAACTTCAGCGGCACAGGTAAGCCGGATCCAACTATCGACAAGACATTTCTCGCAACTCTTCAAAAGCAATGCCCTCAAGGCGGCAATGCAAATCAACTTCAGCCTTTGGATTTAGTAACTCCCACAAACTTTGATAACCAATACTACAAGAATCTGCAAGCAAGGAAGGGCTTGCTCAATTCGGATGAAGTCCTCTACTCAACATCTGGTACCACTAATAGCTTGGTGATATCCTATGCCGGTAATCAGAATACTTTCTTCTCTAATTTTCAATCTGCAATCATCAAGATGGGAAACATCAGTCCTCTTACTGGGACAAAAGGGCAGATCAGGAAGAACTGCCGTGCTGTTGGTTCATAGCTAATATGTATATAGACCACCCTATTTATAGAGCTTAACTTCATGCGAGTATAGAAAGTTTATTTCTTGTGGACAGCTAGATAAGCCAAATATACAAATCCTTGTCTAGAAGCACGTATGATTGCTCTTACCTTAAGCTTAAGAGGAAAAGCCCGTTAATTTCATACCATACAGAGTTTACTAAAAAATTATGTTATTAAAATTATCCCCATGCTGGCAGAAATCTATCATGCACTACCTTTTTTTTCAATACTCGGAAAGCTTCGAAAGTGGTTGTTGGATCTTGTCTAGACTCAAAAGGACAACTTGAAAATGTTCTTAAGTCAAGCTATGGGGCCTAATAGTGGAGAACGTTGCATCTCCCAGTCTTCTGAGGCTATGGCCAATGCAGCTGCCCACGTAAGTAAACTTAATAAATCTTCCGTGAGATTGATAAGATTATTTACACCACATATGACAATTTTCTTGTTGAAATTTTGGACGAAGCTATTATATGTTATTTATTTTAGTCTCAAACAACTAATAACTGTATGTAAACATATCTCCGCCTGGATTTATGGACTAGGTAGCGGGCGTGAGGAGGGGCAGGCTTGCTACCTGTAGCAAGCACCCTTCAACGCACCTCGCCGCATAATTTGCTTGGGCCCTTTAAACTGCGCATGCCTTTCAGTTAACAGGTTGTTACACTATGGCTCTGAACGTCTGTGTTCAGAGCCAATGAAAATGTGCCAGCTGTCCACTATCAACCCAAATGCAAATTATGAGATGATAGGCTGCACAACAAGATGCAAGATATCTGGTTTTGAATATAAAAGCACTGAGCAGTGCTACAAGCAAAAGCAATAGTACGCTGATAGCTTTGACACACAATTGTGATTTGTAATCCCCAATCTGTCATGAAGTTAACTTTCATAGCACTGCGTAAAATAATAAAATCTTTTTTCCTTGGCAAGATGCTCTGAATAAATACAAAACTGTTGGAAATGGTGAACTCAAGTACCCTTTTCCAACAGTCTCCACTGTCGACACATTTGACATCGACAATGATTGACAATAACAATGTTCAACGACAGTCCACAAACTTAAATTCAATGTCGAATTTGAACCTTAGCAGTTGTGAAAAATTAACAGCTCACGCTCAACTAAAACCACAACTACAAGAGTTAACACGTAGTTCATTAGAGTTTAGCATAAACCTCTCTTGTAATGAGTAGTTAAACTTTTTTTATAATACCACCATGGGGAATATATATCAAATAGAATGCAAATGTGAGAGAGAGACAATTAGAAGAGATAGATGTGTAAGTAGAGTGACATAATACTGCAAGTCAGTTTGTCAACTCCATCTAATAAAAAGAAATTTTGAAATACACTATCCTTCCAAGCATTGTTCGTGTGATGCAAGTTTATTTCTGATTGTGATACTATCTCTGATTGGCATTAGAGTAGGTCCTGAGCTTTGTCACCCACACACGCACTTCCGCTACAAAAACATGTGTATGCTTTGTAATTATGCCTTGGGAGTGATATGGTTAAGGGAGATAAGGAGCTGGAAGTCCCCATTTATGATGGTATACTGCAATTCAATCAACAGAATCTTATAATATTTCTCACTCAAATAAACTACAAATGGAATGGAGAGAGAGAGAGAGAATGCTCATAAAGTCCAAAAGTTTATGAATCAACCACCAACTTTTAGCAACTAACACCTACTTGACAATATGGCATTGAACAATTTGTCACACACTACTAGTCTACTAGATATGTACATCCTTTTTAACCTTAAAGCCATGTCAAATTTTTAAATTGTAGCTTTTCTTAAGTCATTCCAAAAAATGTAGGATACCAAATTTTGACTGTGCGTTGGGGGGGTGTACCACCCTCGGCTGAAGGCCCTTTCCATGGCGAAATGGCCAAGGACTTGACCTTCCACAGTGCTCATGATAAAAACATTTTTTTTACTTTTGTTTTATTCTTTTTTTTGCCATAAAGTCTTTTTTACATGCACCTTCCACCCAGAAGCTTATTTAATTTTTTTTACATGCACCTTCCGCATCCCAAAAGGTCCATGTAAAACATTCTAGAAAAAAAAAAGGAGGTGCATACATTATGTTCTATGAAGTGCCTCTTTTTTCTTCATGAAAAAGCAAAAATCGATTTTACGACTTATACATCTCATGGTTTAACCTATACCATATCTTGATGCATTTCCTTCAATTTGCATAAAAAATTTCATCAAATAAAGTTATCTTGCAAATTTGAAGATCAAATAAGTCAACTCATATGGAAGGTTCACAACCATTGCAATGAGATTATTCCTCCAAATACAGTACGGGAAATATGGGCTCAAAATGGGCCCTTTAATAAATTTCACTTTAGAGAGAGGTTATGTAGAGAGAGAATGTGAACCGGTAACATTAGAGAAAAGTTGGCTTTGAAAAGGGCCCGATAACGATTGCCATGTAGGATGACAAATTTCTTGCAATGTCAAATACAAAAATAAAATCTTTTCCTACCCGTCGTCCTGCCCACACAGTATTCGATGGTTAACCATTCTGTGTATAACATAGTCTTTGGCTATAAAAAAAATTGTAAATTTTGATTGACAGATCGGATTAAGACGATTACAATGCCATTAGAAAGCCCTCGATGAGAGCTTTCCAACGACACCCAACATGATCCAGTTTTGAACTACGGATAAAAAAGTTATTCACAGTCAAAGTGTTGTCTAGTCAAAGTCAACGGCCAACCTGATATCAGTTTTGAAAATTGGTCAACCGCGCTCAAGACCGATATCAGGTTGACTGTTGACTGACCGCCCAAAACTTTGATTGACAATATTTTTTGACCATAGCTCGAAATTGGATCATGTTGGGTGTCATTCGAAAGCTCTCGTTGAGGGCTTCCTTATAGGACTATAATCGTCTCTATCCGAGTTGTCGTTCCAAAGTTACACAGTTTGCATGCTATACTATAGATAAAATGGCTTATTTACAGGCTGCCCTCGACGTAGAATTACATTTTTTTTTAAAAGAAAAAAGATTTAATTTGAAAGAGCTACATTACTTATATTTCAAATTTGAGTGTTTTGATTGGTCCATGTGTAAGAAACTTTTGAGGAAAAAAATGAAAAGCATCTTCTTGGAAGGCCCCTTTTGTGCTCAAATATTCTTTAATGCTTTTGGTCGCCATTTTTTGAGTTTCCAGCCTTGCCCGAGGTCTAACTGGTATGGTTTATTTTAGACATCAGTTAGTTAAAGCATGAGATGTAAGAACCTCTCTGCATGGTCGTTTCAAAATTCAGGGTTAGAGCTTTATCACTGTAAATCTTGGTGTGCTCACAGCAAAAACTGAAGTGGGAGTACAATGAGCACTTTTGAAATCTTTGTATGCTTATAGTGAAATATGAGGCGGGACAATTTTTCAGCACAACATAGACATTACAAAAGTAAGATACGCTACATCTATTCACTTTGACTTATTGTAATTTGAAGCATTTATGGATTGTAGCTTTCAACAATGGCAATGTTCCATTTGCATGCATGTTGCACTTCCTATGGAATGCACTCCAATTATTAAGAAAAAGTCGTAAGTTGTAGAGAATGTTGCTGCACTAGTTAGAGAATTGAGAATGAATAATCATAAGAATATAGATTTGTGAGTGGATGGATCAATTTATCCTAATGATCCAACTACCAATTTGTGTTTAGATTTTAAGTCCCTGTAACTCATCTTCTCATATCTGTATTTGAAGGAAATAGTGGAATACTTGGATATTGTCAAAGATTGTATGATATTGGAATGCATAGCATATCTTGTCTTAATCAGCAACTATAGTTTGCTAATCAACAATTGCATCGTGCAAATCAACAATTGCTTCATTATGTGCAACACATTAGTGCTGAAAACAATGCACTCAAGCATGCTATATCAGAGTTAACGTTCAATGCTACAGTCACTACTCTTCGGAGCTCAAACCAATAAATGTTAGAATCCATGGAGAGGCTGTGATCCGATAGTTTAAAATTTGTTGTTCATATAAAAGTTATCAAAAAGACAATGATGAAAAGGAAAATAAAAAGAGTACCAATGAAGAATATTGATGACTTATCTACACATAGAGGCAATAATAAAGAAAATGATTTGAGCATTTAAGTATGTTTTCTTATAAACTATTTATTTGATTTGTATTGGTCATACAATTTCATTTGCATTTGATAATATGCATTCTTATCAATTTATTAAACATAATTTGAGTTTTATATATTTGTTGTAGATCATGTTTGGCGACAGGCTAAAAGCATGGTTTGGTGGTACAACATGGACTGTCAATGACACTACCTTTTTATTGGAGGAGAGAGAGTAAGCCCACCACTTAACCCCCAATACTCCAAGAGGGTAGGCCCATCATTACTAGGGATGCCTTCATTGCATTAACTCGTGGGTAGCATTGAGCAAGCTCTCTCTCAACTCCCCAAAAAGTGAAATGTACTACCAAAAGGTACAATGAAAAATGGGTTCCTTTTTTGTACCACCAAAATAGAGTCTGTGGGTAAAGCGACTATCAAGAAGTTGGAAGAAGTCCTTTGAGAGGTAGGATTGCATGAAGGGAATGTCATCATTGAAAAAAGTGACAGACTCTTTGGAAAAAAAGAAAATGTTCCTAATAAGCCATCAATTGGAGGTGATAAAGCAAAAAGATTCTTATCCAATCACACATGCAAGGAATCTAGTGTCAGATACAAAATTCGAAAAGAAATTGTTCAAGCAACACAAACACTAGAAGTAAGTAATCGAGTGGAAAAGAGACAAGTGTGGAACAACTTAGACAAACTCATAGGTGTTATCAGGAAAGAAAAGCTATCATCAGAAGATATGAGGACTTTTCAAAATCATTGCACCACATTTGTCTTGTTTGCAACACATCTTCCTTTATCATGCAACTTATTTTGAAACTGAGTATGGGAGCTTATGTATCTGGTCATCACAAGGCATGGAAAAATCACATTGGCAAGCAAGAAGAGCATTTCATAGAGCTACAAATCACGGAGGACACAATTCAAAAAATAAATATAGTTCAACTTTTCAGTGGTTTTACAAAAGAGCACAATTTAGATATCAAGCTAAAAGCTCGTCAAATGTTACAATTTTTTGTAAGGCATTCAAATTCATTACAAAAGAGAGATCCTTGTAATATATCAAAAATCTATTATAAAATTTTGTTTAATTTTCATCATCATCCTCTTCAAGATTCAGGCGGATGGTATTGTCATGAAGGAATAATTTCCTTTCATATGGATCCAAAAATTCTAAATTTTACCTTTTGCTCATATCTATGTAACCCGAATAAAGGGCTATTGCAAATAATCTTTTTGTAGTATCATTGGGAGTATAACCCAATATTTTAATGGCCAATTCCCTTTTCACAAAAACTATTTTATGTGTTCCTCTGGCATAAGTATGGCCTCCTAAACAAACAGATAATGACTTGATGGCCGTAATGACACCAAGACGCTTTTACAGTCGTCCTTGAGAGATGCCCAGCTAGTGTCACTGTAGGAAAGTATCTTGAAACCTGCACCATGGCAATAACACAAGCCATAATCCCTCGTTAATTGAAGATATTGCAAAATTTATTTTGCAATCTTCTACTGTGTCGAGCCTGGATTCGTGCAGAATTGGCTCTGTTGGTTGATTCTGACGAATCCCCAAGATACTTGGACAGAGCAACTCAAGAGCACCTCTCACCTTAGACAGAGGAGGTCTCTGAGAAGACGAGGCCAATGAAGACTGAGAGCCGAGTATGAGAGCCAAGAAATGCTAGTTAGGAATGGCAAGCAAGAACTGTGTAAGCCACGTGGTGAATCCCGGAAGATGGAATGACCATGTAGGAACTAGTATTTCCAAGCAAATGTAATAAATGCAAGTAGACCCCTCTTAAAGAAGGTAGAGTGAGCCACCTTTTGATGGTGACCTCTAGTGGAGAGCATTAAGTTAAAATAGCAATGATCGACTTATACAGTGCTTTCCTATTTCGACGGCACCACGTGTGCTTAGTTCTAGAGTTATCGGGGGCCATCTTTCTTTTACAAGCCCTTTGAGTGTTTTTAAGGAACTCATCTTTGACTTACTAGTAGTTCTTGAATATACAATTTGAAGAGAGTAATTCTGTATTCTTGTTGCACTTGACGTTGTGCTGTGGTGATTGATCCGGTCGGGTGCTTTCAACTGTGTTTTCTTAACTTGGTATCAGAGCCCTTGGTGGCTGGAATCACCAGACAAGAACAGAGAGCTACGAATTCACGACGGTTTGTTGGATAGGAAGCACAAAACCGAGTCTGTGGAGATTCATGGAACGGCTCAAAACTGTAAAAAGGATTCAGAGACAGGGAATGTTTGGTTGAATAAAAAAGCAAGCAAGTTTGAAACTGAAAAATTCTTTTGGAGGGTTGCTTGGCGTTTGTGATTGGTTTGAATCCAATCGAATACCGTTTGAAGAGCGGTTTGGAGCAGAAGATAACCTACAATAGGGCGACCTCAGTCAGCTAGGAGCTGCAAAGGAAAGCTCAGGGAAAGCCTGAGTAAAGCTCAGTATATTCTTCTCTTTAAAATTTCTAGGATTTCAAGAGACAAAATCAGAGATATCTCCCTGTAGGAGGACGTTTTCAAAGCTGTGAGAGGCTGTGAATGGGCGCCCTGGTAGCGCGATTCTGCGGTAGGAAGGCCACGACTGGCCATGGAGGAGGAAGACAACTAGATCAATTAATGAGGAGCAACCATAGGCGGTGAAGGAGTAAGAAAACTCCATCGCTGGTAGAGAGAGAAGAAGGATAGGTCGTGGCGCGTGCTCAGTCGTGATCAGCAGCTAGAGGCCCGAAGTGTTCAGTACTTCAAGGGCCTTTGATCAACACATAGACGCGTTGACAACCATCTGATCTTGATTCATATAGATCAACGATGGTCATTTCACAATGGGTGGGTCGTTGGATCTAAAGGATCCGTTGGATTGAAGTGAAAGAGCCTGACGGGGTCTGAAGTGCAAAGTGCATTGCAACTTCATTAAAAATCTTCAAACTGAAAAAAATTGTTGGGTCCCAAGTCTCTGAAGGGTGAAGTTTCTTCACACTGAAGAAATAGTTCAAAAACCCAAATTGCCCTTATTTTCACCTCCTTTAGCCTATTTTGACCAAACGAAAGGCTATAGCCTCCAAACGAAGGGCACCCTGACTGTACCTGCAAGTACGGTACACCAAAACAGAGTGATTGTCATGGAGAAAGTGTTCGAAGTGCGCCAGAAGTGATTTCACCATTCTACTAGGCAGGAAGCTGGGGTTGGTGACGTGAAGCATTTTGGAAAATGACGCCAGTTTGGCTTTCAATTTGGCGAAAGAGCGGCGGGTGGCCCGGTAAGCTAAAAATTGCAGGTCATTATTATCGATTTTTGACATCACGGTTGGCTCTAGCATACACTTTATAGCCTATAGGTGAAGTTTTAAGCAATTCGGAGATGGCAAACATCAATGAGGCAATTTTGGGCGATGCAAGCAAACTTGATGGGGCTTCTAACTACAAAATCTGGAAATTCAAAATGAAGAGCATTTTGATGGAAAAAGAGTTGTGGAAAATCGTGGCAGGTATTGAAGTCCGACCAAATACCACTCCAGGTGACATGAGGGCCTTTGATGAAAAAGGCACAAAGAGCATTATCCTTGATCAATCTTTCAGTGAAAGACCATGTGATCACTCACATAAGTGATGCCACGACGGCTAGGGGAGATTGGGAAGCTCTTAGAATGCAATTTCAAACTTGCAATCCAGCTCGAGCCATGTTCTTGAAGTCAAGATTGAACACAGTAAGGATGGAATAAAATGAATCAGTGGGATCCTTCTTCACCAGGATAAAGGAGCTGAGAGATCAACTTGTGGCAATTGGAGAACCAATCAGAGATATTGAACTGGTACATACCACAATGAGCGGTGTCTCGGAAGGGCTACAGATGTTTGTGAGCGGCATTGCTTCGAGGGAGAGGTTGCCTACTTTTGAAGATTTCCACGGAATCATGTTGCAAGAAGAGCAGCGTCGTGAATTGGTGAAGTCAAGACAATCTCCACAGGAGGATCAAGCCTTGCTTGCTAAAGGCAAGCAAAAAGGATGGAAAAGGATTCCTAAAAAATCCAAGGATGATGATGACGAAGGAGAATCATCTTCAAAAGTGAAAAAGAAGAAGAAAGGAAAATGTTACTATTGCCCGGGCCATTGGGCACGCGAGTGTTATAAGAAGAAAGCAGACATAAAGGCGGGAAAAGTGACTCGACAAGGAAACATTGCCGAAGATGATGGAGAAGATGACGAGACAAGTGTTTTCTCATCGGCATTGGCATTCCAAGTTGATGATGGTGCCAGATGGTTCATAGATTCAGGCGCCACAAGGCATATGACCGGAAAACATGATTGGCTTGAAAAATTCTCACCAATCCATGATGGGGATAAGGTCACTCAAGCCAATGGAGAGGAATGCCAGATGCAGGGTGTGGGAAATGTACCTGTGCAATTTCTTGATGGCAAAATTAAAAATATCCCTCATGTACTTTTTGTTCCTGGACTCAAAAAGAGTTTGCTTTTTGTTGGTGTAATGGCAAATCAACATTTTAAAGTTGAATTTTTCAAGGATGGATGCCTTATGAAGGATACGAACCATAACCACAAAGTGGTGGCGAAGGATACATACTCTCCACGTAGTGTATCACCTGAATCTAAGATACCAAAATGGTATGAAAAGATCATGAAGGACGCAAAGCTAAATCAAACAGGATCTAGCACACAAAGTAAAGTGAGAAGATCAACACGGGAAAGGAAGTCTCCCAATCATTATCATGTGAACTATGCCCTAATGACTGACATTTTGAAGTGTCGAGAGCCATCAACCTTTGATGAGGCAAAAGATCACAAAGAGTGGCAAAGGGCAATGGAAGAAGAGATAGAATCCATCCAAAGACATGATACATGGGAGGTAGTTGATCTACCACTTGGAAAGAAACCCATTGATAACAAATGGGTGTTTAGAACAAAGTTTCATGCGGATGGCACAATAGCAAAGTATAAGGCATGCCTAGTAGTGAAGGGTTATGAGCAAAGCAAAGGAATTGACTATAAAGAAACATTTGCTCCAGTAGCTAAGTGGACTACGCTACGCCTTATCATTGCCTTAGCATCTCATTTTGGGTGGAAAATCCATCAAATGGATGTGAAGTCTGCTTTTTTGAATGGTGACTTAGAAGAAGAAGTTTACATGGTCCAACCGCAGAGCTTTATGGCAAAAGGGCAAGAACAGAAAGTATGTAAACTACGCAAAGTTCTTTATGGCCTTAAACAAGCGCCACACACATGGTATGGACGCATTGACAGTTACCTTCTTTCACATGGATCTGTAAGAACAAATTCAGATCCAAATGTTTATGTTCTTATAAATGATGACAGCATTGTCTTGATTGTACTTGACATTGATGATATCATTATCACTGGCAATGATGAGAACCTTACTCGTTCTATCAAAGCCAACTTGCACCTTGAGATGACAGATTTAGATCTTATGCACTATTGCTTGGGTGTCGAAGTATGGTAAACTAGCAGTGATATTAGGTTATGTCAAAACAAGTATGTAGGAGAGATATTGGAGAGATTTCACATGACAGAGTGCAAACCTTCCATCACCCCTTGCGAAGCTGGTAAGAAATTATCTCGTATTGATGATAGTGCACATGTTGATACTACACTATTTCGTCAGCTAGTTGGAAGTTTAATATATCTTACAACTACACATCCTGATATCTGCTATGCTGTAAGTTTGATTAGCCAATTCATGTCATCACCCACTTTGAACCATTGGAAAGCTGCAAAAAGGACTTTGAGATATGTAAAAGGTACACCAAACCTTGGTCTAGTCTACAAAAGACAAAGTGTTTTACCTAAGTTGCAAGGTTATGTTGACGCTGATTGGGTTGGAAGTATAGATGATAGAAAGTCAACAACAGGTTATACCGTCAATTTTGGTAGAGGCTATTTTTCATGGTCTAGCAAGAAGCAAGATACTATTTCTCTTTCTTCCACAGAAGCCGAATATAAAGCATTGAGTTTTGCTACCCAGGAAGCTATTTGGCTACGTAAGTTGTTATGTGAGATTGGCATGAAACTAGAAAATCCCACTGTTATTTTCTGTGACAGGCAAAGCGGAATACAATTGGCTAAAAATCCAATCTTTCACGCAAGGACAAAACATATTGAAGTAAAATATCACTTTGTGCGTGAAAAATCACAATCTGAAGACATTGGTATTGTACATTGTTCTACGTTGTTACAAGTTGCTGATATATTTACAAAAGCTTTGAGTAAAGAAAAGTTTGAAACTTTTAGAGCTAAACTTGGCTTAAACCAAGTTATGTAAAAAAAAAAAACTTTTACCTGTAATGCTATCATGGAGGTATGTTCCATGAATAGAGTATACTCTAAAATGAAAAGTGACGTTGATCATTGAGGGAGAGAGTTAAAATAGCAATGATCGACTTATACAGTGCTTTCCTATTTCAACGGCACCACGTGTGCTTAGTTCTAGAGTTATCGGGCCATCTTTCTTTTACGAGCCCTTTGAGTGTTTTTAAGGAACTCATCTTTGTACTTACTAGTAGTTCTTGAATATACAGTTTGAAGAGAGTAATTTTGTATTCTTGTTGCACTTGACGTTGTGCTATGGTGATTGATCCGGTCGGGTGCTTTCAATTGTGTTTTCTTAACTCATTATTCCACTTGTAATTTGTGAAATGTGGAAATTCTACTAGGATGCCACCTAAGGAGCTCTCTTGCTTATTTAAGAGACTCCCTCTTTGTGAAGAGGAGCTTTTTGTGAATTGTATCAACTCCATGATGAAATGAGAAGAGCCTTCACGAGTTTGGTGCATCCGTTGAGCTCCTTGATAGTGCTTGTTCCTTGAGTGATGCATTTATGATCTTGCCTTTCCCTCCTTTTGTGTGTGGTTGTGGACTGTAGACTGGATTAGATTTGCTGCTTTCGTAGAGTGGATTAGCTTCTTTTCTTGTTTTTGGATTAATGTAGGAACCAGCATTCAGGTCAACTAAATGGGCTAGATCTGTGGTGTAAATATTGCATAATCTCTTACAGTCCAATTCTTGATGTTCTTGGGATGTCCAAGGATCAATAGACTGGTTGGTTTCTTGATTCTTGGACTTCTAACATGCTGTAGATTAGTTCTTGTTTCTTGTTTTGTCAATTCACGCAAGTGTAACTCAGCTTAGTAATGCTTAGGCTCCGATTCAGTTCATTTTTAAGAGTAGATAGCTGTAGAATCTTCTGAATGTTCATTTGGGCTGACTCTGATCTGTGAATGAGCGTTCTTGGCTTGCATCTATGTATGAATGTAAGTGCGTTCAAGAGAGTTCGTCCCTGAGTAGTCCTCTGATAGGTAGGACAAAAATCTATACTACAACGAGAATTTCTCCCTTCTGTTTGGTTTGGCATTATAAGATCAAGAAGACTTCTAATGAATGCCATGAAGCCTAGTAACAGGCAGAATACCAAGCCATAGAAGCTGTAAGCAAGAAGAAAAAGAATTATAGTAAACAAATCCTCTGGATCTGTAAACATTTGGCAACATTGCCCATTGAACTCCAACGCATTCTACATCAGAAACCCGCAACCTTGTCCACACTCCGCCTGTCCCCTCACCATCACATCTCAACCGAAGCCCCCCCTGTGTTGAAATCTTAACCAGAGAGCTCGTGTCCAATCTCAACCTACGTATTCTATTGAATCTCAACCGACACATACTCTCTCAAATCTCAACCGGCAGTCATCCGTTACATCTCGACCGACGGTAATCTATTGAAATCTCGACCAATGGTTTCCACTTAGATCTCAACCGACGGTACTCCATCAGATCTCAACCGACAGCCTCATTCCAATCTTGACCGACGGCCATGAATTAGATCTCAATTGAAGTCTTTTTTTGAAACCTCGACCGACGGCCCTCAGTAAAATCTCGACCGACGACCCTCAATAAAATCTCAACAGACGGTGCCTTGTAAAATCTCGACTGACAACCTTCAGTAAAATCTTGACCGACGGCCCTCAATCAAATCTTGACCGACGGCCCTCAGTAAAATCTTGACTGATGGCCCTCAATCAAATCTCAACCAACGGTGCCATGTGAGATCTCGACCGATGCCATCAGTTAGATCTCAACTGAAACTATTGGTCAGATCTCAACCGACGCCCTTAATCAAATCTCAACCGAAGCCAATTGTTCAAATCTCGACCGACGAGTTGCCTGAGTCTCGACCGACGCACTCAGTTAGATCTCAACCGATGGCCTCAGTAAAATCTCAGCTGATGGGATCCGCTTACAATCTCAACCGACGCATCTGCTCACATCTCAACTGACGCATTTGCTCACGTCTCAACTGACGCTTCGCGTCAGATCTTGACCGACGACCTCTCGTCAGATCACTACCGACAGTTTTTGTTCCACTCGACCGACGCTTCGCGTCAGATCTCAACTAACGACCTCGCATCGGAACTCAACCGACACCCTCGCGTCAGATCTCAACCGATGACCTCATGTCAGATCTCGACCGACGTCCTTGCGTCAATTCTCAATCGACGGATGATCTCAGATCTCAACCGACCCTTGAACCATTGAGACCATAATCAAACACACTAGAGTCATTGCAACCACCTTCCAGCCGTAACAATCGCATTGCACCGTAGTGACCACTTTGCACCATGGGAACTGCATTGAGCCGTAGGGAATACATTCAACAAAACTCCCATTGCTTCACTCTTTGCACCATAGCCATCGAACAGACACCGCATTCACTTGCCACTTCCGTCCACCATCCTACCCGTCCTCAATCGTAGTCCCCTTGCTTTCCAACTGCACTACACGCATTACAACCACATCGAGCCGACTCACAGCTGTAGCGATTGCCTTGAGCCGTAGCCATCGGACACAACTACGTTACACCGTAGTGATCGTCGTGAGCAACAGCCATCGTCAACAACAGCACCATAGCTATCGTAACAACCACAAATCACTGCACAACCCCCCAACACTCCCCAATCCACTCATCTCCGTTCTCGACCCGTGGAAATCGTAAGCCATCTACTCTTCAGCCGTAGCAGCCTCATTCCCCTACAACCCGAGCATATCCAACATACGCACACATCAATCTATACTGATTAGCTTGATCCATAGATCCTAACTAACCACCATCACTGCAACAGATCCCAAGTGACCACGATACACCAGCCCATAACTAACCACAAATGATTGCAATCAAGCAGACCGCCTTCCATCGCCACAACAGCAAATCGCATTAGATCACAATCCACCGCAATTCAACCTGGAAGAATTACCTCGAAGTCAACCACATACCATCGACATTCAAGCACCCCCACAACATCTTCACAACCATCCCCTGCAACCGTTTCTGTCCCACACAACCGCATTCGTCCATCGCAGCCGCATCCAACCGCACTCATTCGCCCTACAACTACCCTCGGCCACCTTCACCGCAACACACGGACACCGCATTCCACCGCAACTGACCACCCCCTCACCACCTTACGACTACACTCAGACCCTTCCACCGCAAACCATCTCCTACTCAAGCCACATCCACCCTTGAACATTCATCCCACACTCCTCAACCACCTTCCACCTCCATCAGCCATTCCAATCCCAACAGACCGCAACTAACTGCAATAGTCTGCACTAAACCATCATCCTTTGAACTGCATTAAACCACATTCCACCGCATCTATTGCACTCATACGTCTCCACCGCAAGATCACAACACACCGCAATCGACCACTGACACCACACTCAATTGCCGCACCCGTAAACACCACATACAACCGTAGACACCGCAATCACAACACTTCCACCCTTTACTTGTCACCCACAGTGATCCGTAGCACCCACACCAGACCGTAGACCGTAAATCGTAGGACCGCAAAAAAAAATAAATTCCAAAAACCCCAACACCTCAAAAAATCCAAAAACAATAAAAAAACCTCATACCAGTACTCAATGGACCAACAACAAGATCCGGAGATTCTAGACAATTATCCATACGAGGTCAAGTCTCTTGTAGCTGAACAAATCAGACGTCATAGGTTCTACCGAATGAGGGCCAAACTCCAAGAGCCATCCACAAACCCATTTGAGTCTTCATGCGTACGACCTCATTGTTCTGGTGCTGAGCCCTCACCGGTCAGAACCAACCCTAATGGAGTTCCTGCTACCCACGAAGCTCATTTTGAAAGATGTACACCCAAGCTAGATCTACCAAAGTTTGACGGTACTTCGAACCCTCAAATATTTTTGCAAATATTTGAGAATGCATGTGATGTGTATGGCGAAACATCTCCCGATGCTATGGTCCACCTATTTTCGATGACCATGATTGCTAAAGCAAATGATTAGTTTTTCAACCTTGATCGTGACGAAAAGACAGACTTGTCAATTTTGAAAGAGTCCTTTATCAAGAATTTTAAGCCCTTTTGCTTGATCGAGAGCCCTTTTGTCAAATTGAGTAACATCAAGATGGCAAAAGACGAACATGTACGAGACTATATTGAGCATTTCAAATGCCTCAAAAGTCAAGTCCAAGAACAGCCCTCCGAACAAATGCTCATCATCTGGTTTTTAGTCGGCCTTCCAAGATGGATTAGACACGAGCTTAAATCAAATAATGAATATATGAGCCTCAAATCAGCTATGTCTGATGCCATCAAGGAAGAAGATGAAGGATCAGATGTTGACGAATCCAAGGAAAGGTGAGCACCACGTGCTCCTGTCTATGAGTCGAAGCCGATCGAGGACACTCGAGATCAGCTTTGGAAATCCCAGTTGGAGTTGCTTAATAAGCAACATCAACTATAGATGGAGAAACTCACCAATGAGTTTCAAGCTACCCTAAAGTCTATCTAGAGCAGTATGCCTGGTCAGTCAAACCATGCACAGGTACCTTATAGACAAAAAACAATATGGTGCCCACATTGTCGGGCTACGCATCATGTTGATGCTTGTCCTTCATATCTGCCTATCCAAGCACATACAGTCCAATAATATGAAGCACAACCATCACATTCTCGACATTCCTTGACTTATCCCGAATATCCACCAGAAAGTCCAGAACCACTAGCCATACAAGATGGCTATGCTATTATACAAGGGCCACTGCACACCAGATGTTTCATCTGTGGTGAAACTGGCCACTTCATGGTTGATTGTCCAGTCAAGACCAAGTACCATGCTGAGTGTCTTGACTGTATTAGAAATTACAGTTTCAAAGACTATCCAAAACAACCAACTACGATCCTACCTGCCCATCATGTCAGCTATGAATCACAATAGGATCCTCACGACAACAACACGAGCACCATAGCAACCAACAGTTAAACCTGCTGCTCAATTGAGAAGTTTCTTGTAAACTTCTACATCATCGTCCAATACACCAGCTCCATAATGCTAAAAAGACAATATGAAATGAGTCCTTGTCGAAAGAAAGTGAAACCGATATTCCGTCATCTGCTACAATGTCCAACCAAGAGCAATCTCCACAAGGAATTGACAGTTTTTCTCCCCTTCTACAACCTCAAACCTATTTGTCTTTCCACATCTTGATAAGATTTCCAATGTGCCAATACACAATATTTCTCCAATTCAGAAATCTAGATAGAGATGCGGTTCTGAATCTCTTGTTCACAGAGGTCCTCCAGACATAGTACCTCAATAATACCTACATCTCAAGCTATATCTTACAGCATTTGCTATCACTGATGGTCGACTTTAGCGTCACCCACCCTGCCTTGTTTTGACAAGGGCATGTAAGAGTAAGTCATATTACACTACAAACAAGTGAGATATTGCAACTATCAAGGTACATTATCAATGTTGATGAATGCAAGTTTTGTTCGACAAGTGCTACACAGTTCTCACTCTTTGTAACGTTTGTTTATTTCCTTGTTTCTCTTCACCTATTTTGTGTGATTGATTTTTGCTTGAGGAATAGCTATTGCGCGAGAGTTTTCTGTAGAGCATCTCATGCACACATTTTCATTCATCTATCCATCTTCAGATTACCTTGTATAGTAGTTTAGAATTTTTGAGAAATATGAGAAGTATGTGTCAAATTAGAGTTGATTCCTGCATCTCATTGCCATATTATTTTTTGAGTCAACTATAGCAAGATCGAAACAAATTTAGTTCAAAAATTTTCAATCTTTAGTCCAGTCGCATGTTCAACGAGTTTCAACTACGTGTTCCACACGCCAATCCAATCTTGAGCATGAACAGTTACCAGCAACAACATCCCCACCAATAGATTTTGGGGGGTGGGGAGAGTGGATATGCTTGGATCCACTGGAGTAGTTACGCTACCAACAACGACATCAACAAGATCGACAGCCAAGGTCACAAGTTAAATATGAAAAAGACAAGGCTAAAGAAGACAGATGGGCAATCTAAAGAGACTCAATCAGAACAAATATTGCAATCATGATGAAGGTCCTTCATAAAAGGGAAACACAAGCATTGGAAAATCAGTCTCCTTCTTCAAACAACCTCTTGTCATACTTCTGCGCCCATTCTCATGTCTACCATCCACACCATCTACCGTTTTCATCACCACCCTTCCTTCCATCTGTTTGTTTATCATATTCTTTTGAGAAATTTCCAGTTTTTGATAGTCTTACCGAAGCAGCTGATAGATCATTGCAAGTGTCTTGCAGAGATCAACTACCACCTATATTGGTTGTTCAGCCGAAAAAGACCTACAAAAGCAGACGAAACAGCTAGAAGACATCAAAAATTAAGCAAAGAAGCTGAGGAAGAAAGGACAAAACTTAAGCAACAGATGAGTCAGATCAATCTTGATCAAAAGAAACTCTCTGGATTAATGATAGTTGAATCTCCTCCTATGAAGCCCAAAGAGATCCAAAAGTAATGGATCAAAAGAAAGAGCTGCAGAAAAAGAAAGATGAAGACAATCGTGAACCTGCAAAATAAAACGAGTCTCTCACCCAGCAACTGGTGGTCAAAGTTCAACATTGCAAGGGTCCAAGGCTGCAACTATAGAACCATCAGTTCCTTCATCCTTTCACCAAGCCTTCATCATGTTTTCTTACCGTTACCAAACCGTCCATCCAAAACTATTCCTACCACCAATTTTTGATAAATCCATCCCCTTGAGACTGATAATCAAAGTTTCCTTGAGACTATACCTTCAACTAAGAGAATAACCACGGAAATACCTTGAGGCAAATGGAGGATACAGACCTCCCAAAAGATAGAATCTGCCAAGAAACCAAAGATGAAACCGTCAATGGCAGATACAAGTGACAAAACAAAGAGACACATGGAAAGCACTCGAGCATGCAAGTTGTGAAGCTACTGAGAGCTCTCCAATTTTGAGAATGTCAACCAATTGCAGCAATAAAACATTCTGGTTAAACTGTGGCAATTTGTGAAAAAAAAAATTTTGATAAAGATTGACGACAATAAGCACTTGGTTTTATGTAAGAAAACAAGGATCTACGCTTTTCCAAGTGACGATCGAAGATGCCAATGCAAAGCGGAGCGACATCGTCCAATATGAGTTGCAGTTGATCCTGCAACACATTAGGGGTGGGATGATGTTGGGTGATTCTGATGAATCCCCAAGATACTCGGACAGAGCAACTCAAGAGCACCTCTCACCTTAGACCGAGGAGGTCTCTGAGAAGACGAGACCAACGAAGATTGACAGCCGAGTATGAGAGCCGAGAAATGCTAGTTAGGAATGGCAAGCAAGAACTGTGTAAGCCTTGTGGTGAATCTCGGAAGATGGAATGACCATGTAGGAACTAGTATTTCTAAGCAAATGTAATAAATGCAAGTAGATCCCTCTTAAAGAAAGTAGAGTGAGCCACCTTTTGATGGTGACATCTAGTGGAGAGCATTATTCCACTTGTAATTTGTGAAATGTGGAAACTCCACTAGGATGCCACCTAAGGAGCTCTCTTGCTTATTTAAGAGACTCTCTCTTTGTGAAGAGGAGCTTTTTGTGAATTGTATCAACTCCATGCTGAAATGAGAAGAGCCTTCACGATTTTGGTGCATCCATTGAGCTCCTTGATCATGCTTGTTTCTTGAGTGATGCAATTATGATCTTGCCCTTCCCTCCTTTTATGTGTGGTTGTGGACTGTAGAATGGATTAGATTTGTTGCTTTTGTAGAGTGGATTAGCTTCTTTTCTTGTTTGTGGATTAATGTAGGAACCGGCATTCAGATAAACTAAATCTGTGGTGTAAATCTTGCATAATCTCTTACAGTCCAGTTCTTGATGTTCTTGGAATGTCCAAGAATCAATAGACTAGTTGGTTTCTTGATTCTTGGACTTCTAACATGCTGTAGATTAGTTATTGTTTCTTGTTTTGTCAATTCATGCAAGTGTAACTCAGTTTAGTAATGCTTAGGCTCTGATTCAGTCCGTTTTTAAGAGTAGATAGCTGTAGAATCTTTTGAATGTTCATTTGGGCTGCACTCTGATCTGTGAATGAGAGTTCTTGGCTTGCATCTATGTATGAATGTAAGTGCATTCAAAAGAGTTCATCCTTGAGTAGTCCTCTAACAGACAGGACAAAAATCTATACTACAACGAGAATCTGTCCCTTCTGCCTGGTTTGGCATTGTAAGATCAAGAAGACTTCTAATGAATGCCATGAAGCCTGGTAACAAGTAGAATACCAAGCTGTAGAAGCTGTAAGCAAGAAGAAAAAGAATCGTAGTAAACAGATTTTTTGGATCTGTAAATAGGCTCATCCTAAATACTGTATAAGCAATATCATAATGTGTATTGTCAGGAAGGTACATCAGTGATCCTATTAGCTTCCTGTAAGAGGTGAGCTGCAACTGTTCTCTCTCTTCCTCAGTCTTTGGACAGTCATCATTCGTCAGCACCATCCCTGCGAGCATTGGAGTGTTCGCTCCTTTGCAGTTCAGCATCCCAAAGTCCTCTAGGATTTTCTGGGTGTATCTGGACTGGTGAAGGTATAACTTACCTCCCTTGTAGTCCCTTTCAATTTGCAAGCCTAGGTAACACCTAGCTTCTCCCAGATCCACGATCTCAAAATGTTTCGAGATGTCTGCCTTTACTTCAACAATTAGCTGCTCACTCCTGCAAAGTATCAGAGTGTCATCCACATACATAGCCACAATGATGATCTGCCCATCTGTAACTCTGACATATACATTGAAATCAGCCAACAAAGGCTTGAATCCTAATGATTTCAGGGCTTGATCTTTCTTCTTGTACCATTGTTGGGCTGATCGTTTTAGACCATAGATGCTTCTATGCATTCTGCATGCATAGTCAGGAAGTAAATTCGAGAGATATCCTGGGGGTTGATCCATGTAGACCTCTTCGTCTAATTTTCCATGCAAGAAGGTTGTCTTCTCATCCACAATGTGGATTCTGAGGTCATAAGCTACTGCATATGCAAATAACATACGTAGGGATGAACATTTGATGACAGGAGAGAAGGTTTCAGAGTAGTCAATATCGTATCTCTGAGAAAAACCTTTCGCTACCAATCTTGCCTTGTATTTCGTCACATTTTCGTTTGGTCCCTATTTGAGCTTGAAGATCCATTTGCATTTGACAGTCTTGCGCTTATGTGGTAATGGCTCCAACATCCATACCTGGTTCTTCCTCATGGACTCCATCTCTTCGTTCATGGCTTGGATCCATCTGTCCTTTCCTGGACCTTCAATCGCCTCCTTGAAAGTCTGTGGTTCGCCACTGAGGCCACAGAACTCTTCTGATGTAGAAGCTAAGCTGCCTGGCACATATCTTGTTGGCGCTCTTTTGGTCTTGTCGACCTTCTGGGAGATCCTCCTAGAATAGCTATGTCTTTGCCCTTGTCTGCTCTGCTTGGTCCGGTCTAAAGTAATTGATAGTAGAGATGTAGTTTTTCATGAAGAAGAAAAGTCCAATCTTGGAGCGGCCGAGATCAAGCAACCTCAAAATCTATCACCTATTGTTATTGAAGACAATCAACATATGGAGGAGTCGAGATCCGAAAATGGAAGTCCTCGTATTTTCACTCCTAGATGGTTTCTTTAAGCACTGCATGCAAATTTACACAGTGCGTTGGCGTGGAAGAAACACGATTTTCTCACGAGTAATCGTCTCGTTTTACTAGCGGACAGTTGGATTTCTACGGATCCTGATCATAGAGCTCATCTCGCACGTAGGCAAACTTGTTGTCTATATTTCGTCTTGATTGCTTACTAGCATCAAACTACTTCATTACACTATATGTGTATTCTGTTGATCTATATGTCAAGTATCATCCAGTAAGTATGGTCGCTCTATGTGAATCTAAGATTAGAGCGATTAAACATCTACAACTAATCAAAGAATCACAAGAGTGGCGGATTAGCCATGACCTAAAATGTATCTGTTGACGTCATACCTCGAGATCAGATATTTGTACTTCTAGGTACTTGCATGATCTTGCTGGTACTCTTTGGAACGTGCAGGCAGGAGAAGGTTTTGTTTGCGTCGTTGGTTTTGTTTTGGTTGTTTGCCTTCTCTCGTACTGGACCACAAAAGATTCTCATTTGTAAATCTTTCGTGTTCGCAAACCGTTCGTCTTCGCCTACTTTGACTTTCATGTTCGCGAACTGTTTGTCTTCGTTTCCTTTGACTTTTGTGTTCGCAAAACTTTTCATGCTTCATGTCTCCACATCTTTGAGTTCGCGAATGTCTTCGTCGGGCTGAGGGCTGAAAGCTAGCAAGGCTTTGTAATTAGAAACATTTTGTTTCTTCAATAATCTATCTCACTTTCAAGATCATTATATGTGTAATCAATAATGTCATTGAGAGGACTTCATCTTCTCCCATATTCAAAACATCTTCTATATCATTAAAATAAATATAGTTTTGAAATTCATTATCTATAAAATATACGGGAACATCGAGTAGAGTTAATGGATTAATAGTAGGGGTTGCAGTTGGAAAAGAGTCAGAGAGGATTACTGAACAAGGGAGAGTTTTCTCATAATCTGAAGTCATGGATGCTTCAACTTCAACCCCTATCTCAATATCTACTTCATCTACATCATCTGGAGCATATGTAGATGCTTCAATCATGGGAACAACAAGAGATCCAACAGGCTCATCATCTGGAATTTCTATAGATATATAAAAGACAAACGCCATACCTTTAGTTAGAAGGCAACATTTTTTTTTGTGGATATTGCAATATATATTTCTCTTAAAATGTTCATGCAAGTTAGCATACTTGCTATCATGTTTGTCCTTATAGGAAGGTTGGGAATTACAAGGTCTTCAAAATGGATGAAACAAAAACTATCTATATCTCTAACAAAAGCAGTAATAATCTGATACTTTATGAATGTTCAATGCTTGCTTTGGTAGATTTTTCATAGTTTTGGCCTGTATTGCCTTTACCTTGACATGTTTTGTATATAGACCAAAGCTACGAAGAATCTACAGAAGCATGCATTGAACTTTCATAATGTCATCATAATATCGGCACACATGGATAATTGCACTGGGGGTTGATATTGGTTCAGCACGCGAGGATGAATGCATCAAGAGGAAAGTCAACAAGGGCATGCACTGAACTAATATCGCAGTTCTGGAAGCTGATATCAGCTCAGCGCACGAGATTGAATGCACTATGGGGCAAGTCAACAAGGGCATGCACTGAATCGATATCGTTGTTCCGCAAGGCTGATATCGGTCCAGCACGTCCCAAGGAGACATAATCATTACAGATATTGATGGTGTGCGTTGATCTGATATCGTGGTGGAAAAGGGATCCTGAATTCTTGATATTAATGGTAATTTCTCATATATAAATTTATGGAGTATGCCAAATAATCTCAGCCATACATTTGTCAAGAAAAGAAATGAATTCTGGGGCACTTAGATGTAGTCTAGTGATTGTACTTGTGAACTTAATTAGCCTTTTCAATTAATCATTAATGATGCATCACCCACGAAAATTTATCAATGATTTGATTTTCGAGATTACAAAAGATTTGAATTTACTGATCGCCGTATTTCATGTCTCGATATTTGCAATGACCATGAGAGCAATCATTTTTTATTTTGGCCCTATATAAACACATGCACGATCCAATATTGGGTCTGCAAATGAAGCATATTAAGCAAACATCACGGATTCATCTGGGAGGTATCCTAATCCAAGGAGGCCCTCGTAGAAATCCAAGCAGACCCCGTGACCCCCCATGGCTGAAGGATATCCGAAAGCTACAGAAGACAAACAATCTTCTAATTCCAAAAGCGCACATACAGAGATCAATCAGGCATGTAACAAGAAGCCTCTCACCAAATGTGAGATAGCACAGACGTTGATAACACTCCAAGTGATGTCTCATGCTTCATGAACAAGTCTTTTCCCAATGCTTTGGTGAAGATATCAACTACACATTCCCTTGAGGACACATGTTGAAGCTCCACGTCCTTTGCAATGACTTGCTCTCTCACAAAATTATATTGCACCTCAATATGCTTGCTCCTAGCATTAAAGATAGGATTGGTTGCCAACCTGGGCTGATTGATTGTCACAAAAGATGATTGGCTCTCTGAAATATCTAGCAAGTGAATATCTTTGATCATCCTCTTGATCCGTACCATCTCCTTTGTGCAATGTGTAAGAGCTTTATACTCGGCCTCACTAGATGACAATGAGATAGTGGTTTGTTTCTTCGACATCCATGATATAGCTCCATCAGCTCTGAAAATACAATGAGCACTAATGGATTTCCTATCCATTACATGTCCAGCATAGTCCAAATCTGAAAATCCAAAAATATTAGATGATGATCCCTCATACAATATGCCAACTTGATTGTCTCCACCACTCAAGATGATATCATCCACATAGATTAGCATGATGGTAACATCATTTCAAACAAACCTATAATAAAGTGAATGATCATACTCACTCATGACAAAGCCTTGAGAGAGTAAAAATGTGTTAATCTTAGCATACCAGAGTCCTTGGTGCTTGCCTAAGGCCATAGAAACTCTTTTGTAGTACACACACATGATTTGGCTTTGTTGATGAAATGTAGCTCTTGGGTTGCTCCATGTACACTTCCTCCTCAATATCACCATTCAAGAATGCATTTATAATGTCCATTTTCCATAG
Source organism: Diphasiastrum complanatum (assembly GCA_029204225.1). Taxonomy (NCBI): domain Eukaryota; kingdom Viridiplantae; phylum Streptophyta; class Lycopodiopsida; order Lycopodiales; family Lycopodiaceae; genus Diphasiastrum; species Diphasiastrum complanatum. The sequence goes on from CM055103.1 coordinate 14,279,426, forward strand.
ATCCCATCCATAAAGTGTAGCAAGTGAGATGATGACTCGAATGTTTATCATCTTTGCCACAGGTGCAAAGGTCTCATCATAGTCAATCCCTTGTTGTTGAGCATATCCTTTTGTCACTAACCTTGCCTTTTACTTGTTGATAGATCCATCTTGGTTTGTCTTCACATTGAAGATCCATTTGCATCCAATAGCTTTCTTAGGTAACTCTACCAATCTCCATGAGACAAAAAATTATTAAACAATGAAAACTTACATGTCAACCATGTAACCAGCTTCTGAAAAATCATGGATGATGACATTGGCATAAATTGCACTACCAACCATCCCAACAAATTCAAATTTTGGTGTCTCAATTAAAAAACAATGTCACATTATTTTTAAGGCTTTCTTAGAAATTTTGTCATCATCATCTGCAGATGTTGCATGGAAAGCGAACGTAGGCTCTTCTGTTTCTTTAAAATACAAATTGAAATTCTTTCGTTGCAATTCTTCAATAGGATATGGAGTGCTAGTATCAACTGCAATGAAACAAAACACCATAAAATCTTGATTTGAATGAAACATATCTTGTGATTTATGATTTATGTATGCATATGTCCCCACTTCAATGTGAGCATTCATCGACAAGTTATGCATTGCTTGCATACATGTATACAGCCCTTTTGTTCCGTGAACAAATACAACAAAAGAAAATCTTTCCATGGTTGTAGACTCAACAACAGCACGAAATTTTTTTTAAAATGAATCTTGTGACCAAGATTCATCCTAAAACCCCTCAGCAACACTATCCTAAAATTTCAATGATAGAATCATATTACGACTGGAGAAGTGTTTGAGTTGGCTATTTCATTATTCCAGTTGGAATTTAAGCCTGACAATGCTGGGCATACATAAGGTCCTCAAGAAAATTTCCTCAGCAACACTACCCTAAAATTCAAATGATAAAATCATTGCACACAATGAAGATAAAAAATAGTTGACCAGATCCAACCAACTTGAGCAATGTTAGAGTTGGCTAGTACATATGTCTTTTAATAAACAAGGCATAAAATATTGTTCCAACTCGAACAATGTTCGAGTTTACCAGTTCATTTTCACAGTTTGAATTTGAACCTGAGAGTGCTAGGCATGAGTAAGGTATAAAAGAGACTTTGGTATGTGGAACATCATTTATGAAAATTGGAGACCATGTGGGACTATCATTCAAAAAGCTAAAAGGCTAAATAATGTTTATCGAGCATGAAATTCCAAGAAAACCACACATAATTGTTTATTTGTTTTTCATACATTGTGCTTTTACACATTGAGTGAATTGTGTCAATCCAGGTTTTCTTTCGTGTTGATCCACAAATTGAACCTTTATATGTTATATTGGATTTGAATGGAGTATTAATTAAACGTTGAGATAGAAAGCCTCCTCTGTCAAATGTTGATTATCACGAGGGAAAATGGTTGCAACTTCGACCGAGATGCTTAGAGTTCTTGGTGAAGTTGACATCAACTTGCAAGGTTAGAATATGGTCAAGCATGGTATTTAGAAATACCTTGAAGTCTTATAACTACATCTGGCAAAAATTTGGTTGCAGGCTGTCATTGTTTATGCTCTGGTCTCAAGAAAATTGCTACCAGACTGGTCTGATGAGACTTGATAACAAGCATGTTTGTGCAAAGGCTAGTGTTCGGAAACACTTCAAAAAATTACATGATCAAAACACAATCCTCATCGACGATTCACCTCACAAAGCTTGCATTAACTATGCAGAAAATTGAGTTTTTCCATTTGTATTTGCTGGTTGGGATGGGCAAAGTGGTGATGACTTTTTGTTGCAAGAACTTTGGCCATTACTAGATGCAACAAAAATGCAAAAGGACATTCGATCTTATATATTATCACATCATACTGGTCATAAACCAATATCAAAAGGTCATGTAATGTATAGGTATTTACGGCTAGTCATGAAAAAAACATGGCATCAGGGACTAACATCCTCTGTTTGTAGAAAGGATAGTGAAGAAAGTTTGATCGAAATCAGATCATTTTTTGAGAAACTGATTGTGGATCAAATCTTGAAATTGGAACAATGGCAAAGTAAAGAGAGACTGCTATCTAGGGGAGAAGCAATGGTATTAGCTACTATTGTTGGGTTTTCTATGCTTTTGTTAAGCTAGATATGGAATGAAGGTCATTGAATATGAACTAAGTCTATGTTAAGTTGATGTTCCTACATCTGAGACCCCTATTGGAATCCATTGTATATGTAATTGGCATTGGCCAATTGGATTTGCATAATGATAAGAAAAGAATCGTGGGTCCCCATCTTGACCCCTCAGTGCTTCTGCTGTTGTGTGAATGAATCTATGTGATGCAATGTTTTTCGAGTTTTGATTTAAAGTCTTATTTGATTTTCAATTAAGTTGATTCGAGACTAGCTTTATGTGAATGATAAGCCAATTAAATCTTTTGGCATTTAAGAACTTAGGATAGGCCTTCACCCTCGAGTTCACAGTTTGGTATCAGAGCTATGGTTTAATATGTCATGTATGTTTATGCATGCAGAAGAACATAAAGCTCCACTCAATTTCAAGCATCTTTTGAGATCATGAATAGAAAGTTAAACCTCCTAAGACATTATGTAAAAGCATGACTAGTATGACAACATACTAAGGAGAAACGGGGACTGAAAACTTTAAGACCTCTTTACCCTATTCCATTCATGAATCGCCAAAGAAACAGTATACTAAGAAATTGTTTTTGAGTATTATAAAACCCAGATGAAAATGAAATGATTGGATCCACCTAAGATAGATTCAGTAAGCTAAATCTGAATTCATAGATTAAGAGATCTAAGGTAGCTCAAGGAACTGAAAAGACTCCTCACCCAAAGTTGATCTTAGCATATAAGATCAAATCTAAAAGAAAGAAATAAGCATAAACACAATACCTTTTAAAGTTTAAGAAGCATTTGATTATGGATGCAAGATGAATTCTTCCAAGAAATTTAAGAATCTTAGTTGAGAAATTTTTGTTGAGGACAACGCTTTATATGTTGGAGGGGTGTGATTTGTAGAGACAAATTGCTCCTAAGTAATAAAGACTTTTCCAGCTTCAAACCCAGATAGACTTTGATGATATAGAATTATCAATAATCAATATTCTTTTAGGATATTGTAAGAATTTATTACTTTAATGAATTGAGTAATAGGCATTGATACCTGTAGAACTAAGAATTTTCTCTCAACCATGTTTGATGGTAGTATGAACACTGACCTTTCTTTGAAGGGATGTGTAGGTACACACGAACATACCTAAAGAATCAGAGCAAAAATAAGAAGCCCTCTAGGCTTGAGGACTGATCTCTCTTTGAGGGTATGTGCAGGTACTCGAGAAAGTGCCAAAAGAACAAGAATCAAAACAAGAAGCTTTCTAAGCTTAAAGACAATATAAAGAAGGTTTTTTAATAAAGTCTATAAAGAAGGCTCAGTAGAGTCTATAAAGAAGGCTTATTACTAAGTCTATAATGAAGGCTCAGTGGATTCTATAAAGAACAGGACAAGCCCTAGGGTTTGATCACCCTAGTGACTTGTTCCATCGTGAGTGAGGATGGGCAATCTCTAGAAAATAAGTGCCAATGAACATGATTGAGGATGAGCAACCTCTAGAAAAAAAGGGCCTAGAAATTAATGGACATTATGCAAAACAAGATGGACATATACCTTGGCTCTTCCTTAGGAAGATTGCACTTGGGTGAATTCCCAAGCTGTAACCATATACTAATATATGTAATTAAAAGTCAAGTTGGAACCTTGTACTACCTACCTCCCACCTACTTTTTCACATGCATTCTAGGCTATTTGACACCTAGAATGGGGCACCCTCCTACACTCTCACTTCATATGCCAAATCATCATAATAACTCTCCCAAGCTAATGCACATCACCCATTCACCCTCTCCAACTAATACACCTCATCTATGCACTCCACTTCACCCTAAGTCCAATTGGAGTCTTCCTCACACCTCATGCATTTGGAAGGACTCTCCACTCTCTATATAAGTGGAAATGCGCCCCTCTACCAAGAGGATGGAAGGATGTTGCATCCAAACTCTGTCATTTTGTTGTTTGTTGTGTATAGGTGCCTTGAAGAAGAGGATTGCGGCATTACCTCAAGGAGGCTATGTTATTGCCAAATGACCATGCATGTCACTTCATGACTATTGCATGTCGAATTTATGAACCCTTATGATTGCATGTCAAGAATCTATGAACATGTGAAGAATCTAATATCCAACATGATTGCATGTCAGAAAGATTAAGGCCTATGAAGAAATTTCTATGCTTTTGTTAAGCTAGATATGGAATTAAGATCATTGAATATGAACTAAGTCTATGTTAAGTTGATGTTCCTACATCTAAGACCCCTATTGGAATTCATTGTATATGTAATTAGCATTGGCCAATTGGATTTGCATAATGACAAGAAAAGAATCCTTCGGGGGGGGGGGGGCGGGGGGGGGGGGGTCCCCATCTTGACCCCTCAGTGCTTCTGCTGTTGTGTGAATGAATCTATGTGATGCAATGTTTTTCGAGTTTTGATTTAAAGTCTTATTTGATTTTCAATTAAGTTGATTTGAGACTAGCTTTATGTGAATGATAAGCCAATTAAATCTTTTGGCCTTTAAGAACTTAGGACAGGCCTTCACCCTCAAGTTCACAGAAATACGCCACTTTGGTTAAGTCTCACTAGTCACGCCCACTGTCGGAAATGTCTAGCGAAATACCTAGACCTGAGAGATGGCAAAATACTACTGCTCATCAAACCGAGCGGTATGTATAACTTGCACCCTACAATCAACGAGCGAATCTTATATAGGCCCTAAAGAAAAATATATTCATCAAACGAGGACCTATAAATCACACCCTAGTAGTCCAAAACCACCCTAGAGAGCATGACGCCAAACACATGGGGTTAGGGGCAGTCTCTAAGGGTAATGCTCTGTTAGAAAATCACAAAAAACAAAAATGGATAGTTACATATGAGTAAGAGTTGAGTATCAACTCCTGCCGTCACTTGGCGATGTTTGCTAAATGTATAGAAGAGGAATATTATGATACCACTTCTACACCCTAGAATTCCATCATAACTTACTGCTTGGTGGTAGTTTTGATTAGGGTACAGCATTGCAGAAAGCAATTACGAGTAAAAATGTAGAGTCGCATTTTTCAAAGTGCCTCAAATGTCACACATGCGAGCAGTAAATGCATAAAAAATAGGTAGGAGGGCACACTTTTGGAGAGATAAATCATCAAAAATCACATCCCAGCCCAATAAGCCTTGGATCAGAGGTCACAAGCACTCTACTAAGGTTCATTAGAGAGGCATAGAAGCTTCTAACAGGTCCAGCAGACAATCATAAACTCTGATCATGCAAAAAATGCACAAGCAAACCTTCAATATGTTGGTGTCTAATGCACATCTATCCAAATTGGATAAATGATGGCTCAAATCAGAGGCAATCTACATATCTTTAAGCTTGTAACAAGAATCAACAGGTTCAGGCCCCCAATTGAGAGGTATTCATGCTTAAAAATCATCAAAGATACACTGTTTTTGAATGTTTTGAGCCCCCTAATGGTGTCTAATCCCTACCAAACTTCATGACAGCTTAGGGACAGCTTTATAGAAATAGCTTTATTACATCTTTGAAAATGCTCATACCAAGTCTTGGCTGAGAATTTTGAGATCTACCCCAAATTCAGTCCAAAAAACATCAAAAAACCTTGTTTTTTGACCAATTTTGACCAAAATTTGTGGGGAGAATCCACAAATTTGTGCAATCAGATCCAAATCCCTATAAATCCATTGCATGCAAGCACTAAAAGTTCTGATTCAAGTCAAACATAGTTTCTATAGCCCATTTAGGGCCCAAAAACCCCAATTTTTGGTCCAAAATCACTATCTAGTCAACCTTTTGACTATTCAAACATCATGCAATCATTAAATTCTGTAAATAATGACTGTAACACGGTAAGTACAATCTGTGAACCGTACTACACCAGATCCTATAACCAAATTCTTGCAAAAACCATCAATTCTAGGTGAAAATTTCACTAAATTCATCAAAAATCCTATGATTTCCATCAAAATTCACAATTATGATCTTTAGACTGGAGGTACACCAAGGAACTGAGAATCCACTTACTTGAAATTGAATTCCAACACTTGGAAGAAGAAGCAAAGAGCTACACCAAAAGAACTGTAAAATCCAAGATCCTCAAGCTCCACCTCCTGGTAGATGTGATCCAAGCTCCGATACCACTGTAAGAACCACAAGTGAAGATCTTCAGGATTCCAATTACATGCAAATCAAAAGGAGAGGAGAAACTGGCTCAAGAATCACAATTCACAATAGGAGGATGGGCGAGTTTCCAGTACACTTATTCTCCTCAAGAGAGAGAGAATATTTCCTTTACTATCCCCATGCAACCTAAATTGAGCTACTGACTCTTGCATTAAAGAAGTCTTCACCATGCATGTGCTCCTATGTCCAATTATAGGTCTGGGCCCTCATATGATTATTAATTATTTAATACGACCACGTCCGGAATGACGTAGCATAACTAATAACCACATACAACTGGAGTGACTGGCTATCCACGTCAGAAATTATTTCGATTCTTTACAGGACATGGACATAACACTACTCCCCTCATATAGATGGCAATTGGCACCCTTCAATACACTATGGAGCTCCATGCACAACCAATGAAAAAGATAGAGGCCTAGGGGAGTTAAAGAACCTTCATAGGCTTATGGAAGGTCAAGAGATTTCTTCCATATCCTATGACTCTTTGAATGCTTTTCTTGTGAGAGTTGGGAACTCAATGGACCCTTTACAAGGGCGCCCTCCTACTAGGTCCCATTGCCCAATTTGTGCTTGTATACTTTGGTCCAAGACCAATAAAGTGATATGGTTCAAGGTTGAGTCCCATGGTTTAGAAAAAAATAGCCAAATACCCATGGTAATGACTTTCTAACACCTCACTAGGTTTCAAACCTCCGACCAAGGCATAGACACCTACATGTCCTTATTCAAGGACACCAGTACCTTAATCTAAAGGCACATACCCTTAATCCTAAGAGTACCTCTTATCCAAGGGTAACTTGATTCCATACCTCTGACCAAGGTATAGTCACTTGACTACCCTTATCCAAAGGGTACCCCTTATCCAAGAGTAACTTGCCATTTAGCCCCCAACACTAAATGGACATATAGGGGTCACTGAAGTACTACTAATTACATAGGTATGTAGCATTAAGAGACTGCGATATACTTTGATTCAATGGAAGATAGAGCTACCGAATATTGCTTGCGATTGTTCCAAGAAATTGGACCATTGTTGAGGAAGAATGTCAATCTGGAAGTAAATTTACGAGTGTCTACATCTCTTGCCCAACTTGCATTTGTGTAACCACTGAGTAAATTGAGTTTTTCATTGCTGACTGCTCCATAAAAAACGCAAAAGTCCATAGTAGCTCGAAGATATCTCATGACTTTGATAAGAGCCTTCCAGTGTGTTACACCAGGGCTAGTCATAAACTGATTGAGAGAGCTGACTACAAAAGCTATGTCTGGCTTGGTACAGATCATGACATACATAAGAGATGCTATAATAGAATGGTAAGGATACTCACTCATCTGCTGCTTCTCATGAATTGTTTGAGGACACTGGTCCTTTGACAATTTGAGACCTGGTTCCATTGGTGAGAGAGCTAACTTGCAATAAATCACATTATATCTGACTAACATATTGTAGATGTACCTCTGTTGAGTAATGTAGACCAATTTTCAATTTTTATCTTTGTGGATTTGAATACCAAGGCAGAAATGAGCTTCGCCTAGATCAGTCATGTCAAATTCAGAAGATAGCATTGTCTTGCCTCCTTTTATTAGAGCGGTATTGTTGCTGAAAAACAATGTAGCATTCACGTACAAAGTGATAATGATAAAAGATTGATGCATTGTCTTGAAGTAAACATTTGAATATGAAGAGCTAGGTGTGTAGCCATGATCAATAAGAAAAGTATTGATCCTTTGAAACCATGCCCGAGCAGATTGCTTCAAATCATAAAGTGCCTTTTGGAGTTTACACACATAATTGTGTTTACCCTAGATAATATACCTTTAGGTTGCACCATGTAAATGTCTTCTTCAATAACTCCATTGAGATATGCTATTTGTACATCCATTTGATGTATTTTCAAATCTACTGTAGTGGCAAATGATAGCAAAAATCAAATAGAACAATGCTTGACTATTGGACTAAAGGTTTTAGTGTAATCGACGTTGTATACCTGAGAAAAACCCTTGGAAAAAAATCATGTCTTTCTTTTGTTGATGCTTCTATCTGCATTGTATTTGACTTTGAAAATCCATTTGCAATCGACTATGTTTCTACTAATAGGTAATTTGACAATCATTCATGTCTGGTTCTTGATAAGAGATGAATACTCTTTATCAATAGCTTCTTTCCAAAGATCTGAACTAGGCTGACTAAGTGCCTCTTCGACAGATGTTGGATCATGAACAAGATAGGCTGTAGACTTGTCGATATACTAGTTAGGTGGTCTGCTTGCTCTTGAAGATCTTCTAGGTAATAGAGGAAGTTGATCATATCCATCATACTATAGTTACTAAACTGCAACATCATCATCTTCTGATTTGTCATTGATTTGTTGTTCATCAAGAGTAAATGAGCTTGGACCTTCAATGAGAATAGTCGACTGAGGAAATGGAAAGTTCAATATGTCAGGAGAATCTGACAGGTTGACTACATGGGCACTGTTTTTTCCTTTGAGGTCTTGAAACTGATCTTTGATAAAGATGACATCCTGGCTAGTGAATATCTTTGACTCGATAGGATCAAACAACTTGTAGGCTTGATCTGAAGTAGTGTAGCTGATAAAAATACATTTGATACTCTGGAAGTTGAGTTTCTTCCTAAGATCATGAGGAATCTATGCAAACGCAGTACATCCAAAAACTCGTAGGTTTGATAGAGAAGGTTTGGTACCTGTCCAGACTTCAAATGATGTTTCTTTAGTAGGACATCTGTTCTGAATATAGATTGATGTTGAAACAACTTTAGCCCAGAACTTCGGAAGTGTCACATGTGATAACATGCACTTTGCCGATTCTCGACTAAGCTTTTGTTCTTTTTCTCAACAAGGCCATTTGAATGAGGGGAATAGGAGGTAATTTATTGTTGCTCAATGTTGTTGTTAAGGCAGTACTCCTTGAATTCGATGGAGATGTATTCTCTCCCATTATCTAACCTCAGTGCTTTGATTCGTTTACTAGCTTGATTTTCAACATGCTCTTTGAATTGTCTGAATTTGATGAAAGCCTCTGATTTCTATTTAATAAAATAAATATTATTCTTCTGGAGAATTCATCAATAAAAGTAACGAAATACTTTGTATTTAGCAATGATGGAGTTTGCATAGGTCCACATATATTTGTATGAACAACATCTAATAGACCTTTTGTTGCATGCCTATGACTCGATCTGAAAGGAATCCTAGTCTGCTTTCCAAAGATGCAGCTATGATAGACAGGGAGATCGACCTTACCAGAAGGACAGTCGAGATCAAGAACCATGGATTGTCTGGACATGTTCAAAACAGATGCATAATTCAAGTGTCTTAAGCGATGATGCCATAATAATGCTTTATTGACAAGAACAGAGGTTTTCAAGGCTTGACTAGATTCTGAATAACAATATGCCAATCTATGTAAGTATCTCTGCCTCTTGCCAAGTGCAAGGATCTTATTACTCCTATCAATAATTTTGCATTGATCAAATTCGAACTCCATCTTATGACCTAAACCTGTATTGAAAACAGATTTGTAGAGAGTGTAGGAACATATATAACCTTTGATAGTAGTTTGAATTGATCATGTTGGAATTGCAATCTTACAGTACCTTCACCTTCAATAGTATGAGTACTATTGTCACCAAGATGAAAACATTCTTTCATGTTGTAAGATGTGTAGGAGTTGAAAATCTCATGTTGATTGGTCGTTCGTGGAGTTGCTCCATAATCCAGAAACTGTGAATCATCCAAAAATGTGCTTTAGTCTTTGACCATAAATGTGTTGGAAAATCTTCTTCCTGATAAGGGTGCAACGGGTATCTAGACACAAATTATTTTGTCCTCTAATACCCACTGTTGAGATTCTCACAAAAACAAACCCAGATGGAATTTGATTCTGTCCTCGGGTCTGTTTCCCTTTGTGACAGGATCTACAATCCTCCAAAGTGAGGACAAACATTGTTGTCCTATGTAGAATTTACTTATGCATTCGACAAAATAAAACTAGTGTGCAAAATAAAATTGAAACTAGCTGATTACAAACGTACAACTATCAGACAATTAAGTATTCAATCATGTTCAAGACAAGAAACTCTCTATATAAAACATCTTCTGCATTATCAGAGAATTCCTTAAGCGCTGTTGTGACAGACCACACAGCGCGTCAGCGTGAAAGAAACTCTGTCTTTCGTGGATCAAACTTTGTCGCGCTTACTAGCGAACTTCTTGAACCTTAGCTTGCTAGCTACACAGTGCTCAACTTACATTGGTATATTTCCAATCTACTACAACTACATTATTAATAATCGGGATCTACATGTATGTAGAGAGGAGGACACGATTAGCAAACCAAGAGACTACAAGAATGGCTAATTAGGCATGTCCTAACGGTATCCTGTCAGTATCCGGAAGATGACATCCTCTTGGTACTTCCGAAATCTCATTTGTCCTTTCACGTGTGGAGATCCGCCGTCACTTGGGTCTTCATGTTTGTGTCATTGGCTTTGTCATTAGGTCGCCTTGGGTCCACAAACCTTTTATCTTCATGTTCATGTTTGTGTTCATGTCCGTATTCATGTTCATGACTTCTCCTCAAAGATTTTTTGTTCATGACCACGCAGCTCCCTTGTTTCTCTTCTGCCTTGAGCTTTACAGCTATCATAGCTTTGTAACTAGAAACAATTTGTTTCTTCAAGATGTGCCTTCATCCAATTCGACCTGGAGAGATGATGAAACTACTCCTGCTTGTTGATCAAGTTGCTTGGCTGCATTTTTCGCTTGGAAAATTCTACAATCCTTAATCTCATGGTTATTGTGCTTGCAATACCTGCAAAACGTCTTTTGTTTTGATTGTGGATTTGATGATTGTCCTTGACTTTGAGTCTATTTTTGATTCGTTGTAGCCTTCTTAGAGCTTTTCTACTTTTGTCACTTAGAGCCTTTGTTGACATATAGAGCCTGAGAGGAGGAACAAAACCTCCCGACTTCTTCGATTGTCTTTTGTAGCAAAATAGTGATAACTCTAGTAAGAGTTAAATTTGAGTGTGTCATAATGATTATTGCCCAGTTCTCATATGTAGAGGACAAGCTTGAAAGCAATGTCAGAATTGGGTCTTGATCATCTTGTGAAAGTAGTGTACTTTAGTACCATAAATGGATCTACAAAAGATCCACAAGAGTGATTGGATGCTTGCTTAACAATCTATCAAAAAACTAGACACAAAAAAGTTGATCTAGATTGGCAATTTGACAAACAACAAGCATTAACAGTCAAAAGCATTGATAAACATTGAAATCCGAGCCCACACGTGTGTACTATAGGTTGTAGTACGGCCTTCAACCTGAGAAACAAGTAGAAATTGATTTGGTTTCATTTGGATCACAAAAACTCAATGTACATAGTGAACTAGCTTGAGATTGCCAATGAGCTCCAAAATTTTCTATCTTCTCACTATGGAGAGAGGGAATACATAGCAAATTCGACTTCCTTCTTGAAGTTAGGTGGATTTCCAGATGTAATAAGGAAGTTAACTCACTCTCCTTGACCTAAAATGAAACCCTAGCCTAGATCCTAGAGTTATGCTTGGTAGGTAGCTAGTTGGTCAAATTTTCACCTTAAACTTAGGTGTAGGTCCTATAAAGTAGGGATGACCACCAAATAGACATGATTAACTCTCTTGAATTGATATAAACTATATTAGGAGTGGGTTTCCACATGGCATCTTGGCATTACATGTGTGGAACCCAATTATACACAATATTTACAAATTTCTACATGGTTTTTGATCAAGTTAGATTTGCCAATTTTTGACAATTCTTCACACTCCTCAAATTTAGCTTGATCTATCTACAACTCTCTTGCTAGATGAATGAATGCTTTTAGAAGTGTCTAAAAAATCCAGCTACAAACAAGGAACTTTTGAGACTCCAATAGAGAATGATGTCCATGAAGGATCTTTCACCACCTCTTAAAGGATCGTTTACAAGAAGTTCCACAAATGTGTCTATATGCATGTAGCACACTTCAAAAACTATACATCATGCCAAGCCATGGATTCCAATGAATTTTGTGCACTTGAAGATACATCATTAAAACTATTAAGTGCATACATAATGTTGCCAAAGACAACTTGCCTTGCTTGATCCATATGATTGAGCTTAGATGGCTCCATCTTGATACTCATGGTTCTTCTTGGAGTCCTCGGGTCTTGAGCTTGCTCCTCCACTTGACTTGACTCCAAACCATCAATGAATAGAATAAGGTGTTGATCCAAAGGTTCTTTTTCAAGTTTACAAATCTTCCACTCTTGAAAGATCACATTTTCACCATTGACAAATTCTTTGGTTGAAAACAAGTAGACTCTACAATCTCTACTGGAAGAGCAAAACACTACCATTATTCTTATCATTGAAATAGGATAATCTTTGGTCCTTACATTGGAATGATCATGCACAAATCATGTGGACACAAAGATTTCCAAAGGAAATGATGTTTCATCTTTTATGACTCTATTCAAACTATTACAAAAATAGTTATCCAATGAAATTGCTTTATCAACAACAAATGTAGATTTCAAAACATCCCATTTCATTGTCTTGTCATACAAAGTAATAAACACCATGGATCTTAAAGGTAAGAAACAAGTCACCTCATGTCTACTACTACTTTCCAAAAAGTATTCAAAGATAGTATACTCTCCAATGCTCACCACCCTTGCAAGATGCACACTTGAATGGACAATTTGCATGCAATTTGATGACTCGGCCATTGTCATTGAGGACTCCCTTGGAACTCTCAAGCTTTGAGGCTGATCCTCAAGATCTTCCTCCGTTTGATGATCCTCCTCAATGCAAGCAAGATCACACTTTGCCAAGATCTCCTCTTGAGTGATCTCCTCCTTTGCCAAGCTCATTTTTTCAAAAGCAACACTAGCTTCCAACTTAAACAATCTTCCATGTTTAAATCCCTTTGCAATGCAAACATCATTCTTCAAGGTGAAGCAAACATCATGCTTAAAGTGGACATGCAAACCACTTTCTAAGAGTAGAACAACACTAAGCATATTTTTGGTGATTGATGGTACATAAAGGACATTTTACAAGCTCTCCATCATGAATCTTCTCTCCAATGGAAGCCAACTCCCTATTTAGAGACTTGATTTAGAGTACATAATCATGTGCACTCTCCTCACTTCTCCTCATGCTTTGCAAAATTTGATTTCTAGGCATAAGAACTCTAGAAGTGTTGCTATACTCATAGGCTAATTTTAAAGACTCCCAAGCCTCTTTAGCACTAGTACAAGCTGATACTTCTCTCAACAAATCATTGCTCATATTCATCTTCACACAATGAAGTGCAAGCCTAGATCTCTTCTTGTATCTAGCTAACTCATGTGCACCTAGAGGTTCATCTTCATCTTCAATCAAGAACTCATAAAGGTCTTGGAGCACCAAGAGTGACTCCATCCTAACCTTCCAAATAGCATAATTTGTAGAGTTCAACCTCTCACTAGCTTCTAGAAGGTATGCTCCAGCAAATCCCATCTTACTAGTGACTTCTACAAACAAGAAATAGATTTGATTGACTTGAAACTCACAAAGGTCTCACACTTACAGTGTTTCACTCAAATTTGATTTCTAATCCAACAAATGGACTTATAATCAAAGTTCTATCACTCCCTCACAAAGTTGGAATGAAGATAAGATTAAGTGAAAACTACTTTCAAACAAATCTTGCCAAGAAATGGATTTGATTGTCTCTAGAAACTCACTAAGGTCTCTCTCTTGTAGTGTTTCACTCAAATTAGATTTCTAATCCAACAAATGGACTTATAATCTCAGTTCTAGCACTCCCTCACAAAGTTGGAATGAAGATAAGATGATGTGAAATCTACTTACAATCAAATCTTGCCAATTTTGGCTATTTTTGGACAAACAAATGACTTAATCTCTTTCACACTTTTTGATGTACTTTCAAGACCTGTAAAACAAGTTTAGAGGACCTGATTTTAGCCTAGATTAGTTAGATCTCATGACCCTAAGTCAAACCTAATCAATGGCACTCAATCTTGGTAGTTTAACCTAAGATTTCCACCAAAAAATACATCAAAAGCTCACAAATTTAATTTCTTTGGATCAAATGAATACCATGGATTAAATGCAGGTTCAGAGGTGCCCACACATGTGGATAGTATGGATTTGGACCTCTACCAAGTTTGGGATCAAATCTCCTCACCAAAATCAAGATTCTAGCTTGCCCTCTCAATACTAGTTTTAGCACCAAAACTTGCTAAAAATGAATTTGCATTAGATCAATGGCTTATGATCTTGTACTTGGATCTGATACCATGTGAAATTACTGCAGTTTAGGACCATAAATGGATCTACAAAATACACACAAGAGTGATTGCATGCTTGCTTAACAATCTATCAAAAAACTAGACACAAAAAAGTTGATCTAGACTAGCAATTTGACAAACAACAAGCATTAACAATCAAAATCATTGATAAACATTGAAATTAGAGCCCACATGTGTGTACTACAGGTTGTAGTACGGCCTTCAACCTGAGAAACAAGTAGAAATTAATTTGGTTTCATTTGGATCACAAAAACTCAATGTACATAGTGAACTAGCTTGAAATTGCCAATGAGCTCCAAAATTTTCTATCTTCTCACTATGGAGAGAGGGAGTACATAGCAAATTAGACTTCCTTCTTGAAGTTAGGTGGATTTCCAGCATGTAATAAGGAAGTTAACTCACTCTCCTTGACCTAAAATGAAACCCTAGCCTAGATCCTAGAGTTATGCTTGGTAGGTAGCTAATTGGTCAAATTTTCATCTTAAACTTAGGTGTAGATCCTATAAAGTAGGGATGACCACCATATAGACATGACCAACTCTCTTGACTTGATCTAACCTATATTAGGACTGGGTTGCCACGTGGCATATTGGCATTACATGCGTGGAACCCAATTATACAAAATATTCACAAAGTTCTACATGGTTTTTGATCGAGCTAGATTTGCCAATTTTTGGCAATTCTTCACATGTCTATGACTGATCCGATAGTGGCCATCTGTTGCAAGAGATTCTTAAATTGATTAATGTGACTCTGAAGAGAATCACCATTAGACATCTTGAATGTGAAGAATTTCCTTCGTAGATGTAACTTAGTAGTTACGTCCCTCACGTCATAAAGTGAGTTCAGGATGTCCCAAACTTCTTTTGAAGTTCTGGTTTCAACTATATGTCCAACTATGTATATGATATATTGAGGATGATAAGCGCAAAAGCTTTACCATCTTTCGATTTCTACTTTGAGTCTTCTGTGTCGTCTTCAACTTTTACTTTTGTAGCTGTAACAACATTCCATAACTCGTTGGCGATCAGCAAGGTCTTCATCTTAAATTTTCACAAATGATAATTGGATTCATTTAGCTTGTCTGTCGGCTTTACTTTGAAAATCCATCTGGAAATTAGTCTGTCGTCGATTATATCGATTATTATATCGCGAAAGAATTAGAGCTTTTTGCTTGATATCGAAATAGTATTAGGCCTTGATAGAGATCACAGCTGATACCATGTTGAAAATAGGTAGATAATGGAATGCAAAAACCTTTTACTTCCAATGCATGACTACACCTATCAAAAATTGAGCAAAACAGTAGTGATGGTAATCACGTTCCATCTTTAGCAACTAACTTTCATTAGATACTAAGTGATTACGTAGCCAATATAAAGAATTGAATTATCAAACAATTTCTATCAGTTACAAAAGCAATACAGAGATGCATGCATTCTGACATATACTGAATGCAATAAGAAATAGTATTGATTCAGAAAAACAAAATCAGATGCTAATGAGTGCAAGACAATAGCGAATAGAATGTGCACTCTAAGCAAAAATCAGATGCTAATGAGTTCAAGACAATAGCGGATAGAACGTGCACTCTAAGCTGTCTCTGAGTAATTGAAAATAAGTTCACTAATAAGCAACTCTGCTGATAAGCAGTAGCACAATAGCAACTTTAAATAAATCTCTAAAAGACTGAGCTAGAATTCTCAAGAGAGTTCAAGCTTGAAAGCTTGATAGAGAGATAACTACAATACTTTTAGATTGTGAATGATCTGCTTGATGAGAGCGCAAGAAGCATCGTGTAATAACACTCAACTCCTTCACAATTCACAATAATATTTTCAGATGATCAGATGATAATTGAGATGTATGAACAGCTGATTTATACTAAGTAATTAGGTCATCAAATGTGATTGCCAATTGGCTGGTGTCCGCTAGCATTCATCCAGTTCCTTCTCAAAAATTGATTGTTGATAAGCGGTGAAAATTGGTCTGTTTGCATAAATGACCTAAAACCATCACTCTACAGAAATGAACTAAAATTGCCACAAGTGATAGTGTCGATGATGTGGCAAGTGCCTTGTAGACCTACTCTCCCTCTGTATTGTGCTTTACAGCGACCAATTTGGTGTCTTGTAGAGAAAGTTATGACCGTCTGAAGTTTGGCAATTTTTGAACTAAAATTTGCAAAATTTCAGAATTGTTCTGATGCATGCATCTTTGTAAATCAGTATAGTGCTTTCCTATTGATGGAAATGTATGGATATATCTATATGCAAGCTAAAATGCATGTTGCATGCGTAACCAATGATTTTGATTAGTAAAATTCTTGCATCTAGTTATTTTTGGCAATTGTAGATCAAAAAGCAGATTTCCTAAGTCTGCCCGCAAATTATCAGAATGAGTGTAAGCATAACATGCTTCAAACCTTTGATGATGTTGTTCGTGTTGCGAAAGCGTATGACTCCCTGGTAGTGGCATCTAGGAAGCAGTTACAGGCTAATCCATCTGGATCATCCAAACCCAGCTAGAAAAAAGGGAAGAAAAGAGTTTGTGGGAATAAGAAAAGTGAATATTTCGATGAACTGGATCAAGCTGCATCTAAATTTAGACAAAATAAGAAGAAGTCCCGGAAAAAGATTAGAAGGACCAATGTTTGTTTCCATTGCAGTCAGCCTAGACATGTTATGAAATTCTGCCCGGATTGAAAGAAAGATGCAGCTCAGGTGATTGAGATGACATGTTAAGAGAATCTTAAGTTGGAAATCAATAAAATTAATTGTGAGTGTGATTGTTCTTTCAATACTACTTCATTCTTGCCAAATTATTTATTCCGTTTGAAAGGCACTGTGAATGAACATGAAGTTAGTATTTTAGTGGACAATGGATCTACTCATAATTCCATTAACTCTAGTCTTGTGCAGAGACTCGAACTCAAAACTGAAACCAATAGCCATAGATATCGCTTCAGGAGTAGAGTTGGAGATGTGGGATGTGAAAGTTCCAAGGCTCCCAGTTTGGATCCAGGAGTATAGAGAGTTAATTGATTTCCATGTTTTATATTTAGTGCGTATGCACATAATTATAGGATACAACTGGTTATTTAATAAGTACCCTGAGATAGATCTTGAAAAACATGTTCTCTCTTTTCAGGAGAGTAAAGAAATATTTACATTGTTGGGAGACAATTTTGTACATCCATTTGGGATAAGTTCATTTGCTAATGTAATGGAAATTTTTGATTTGTAGTGTGAAGCTTATTCTTTATTTGCTAAGCCAATTTTGGATTTATCTGAAATGCATCTAAGTAGTTGTGAATTGTCAAAAAGTCTTAACTCGGTACACCTAGATCAGGAGCAAATTGAGAAGAATAAGATACTATCTGAATTTAAAAGTATTTCCAGAAGAATTACCTCATGGAATATCGTCGTCTAGATTGGTAGACCATAAGATTGAGTTAATTCCAGGTAGTCACCCTGTCTCTAGACAACCTTACAAGTTCTCTCAAAAAGAAGAGGTAGAGATTCCTCTCTCATGGTTCTCACGGTTCTCTCTCTCAACGGTGGATGCTATAACATATGTATCAATGCTTCAATGATGCTCTCTCTCTCTCTCTCTCTCTCTCTCTCTCTCTCTCTCTCTCTCTCTCTCTCTCTCTCTCTCTCACACACACACACACACACACACACACACACACTCACGGTTCTCATGATGCTCTCTCTCTCTCTCAAATGCTCTCCCTCTCTCTCTCACACACGGTGCTCTCTCTCTCATGGTTCCTCTCTCTCTCTCTCTCTCAGATGCTCTCCCTCTCTCTCGATTACGGTTCTCACGATGTCTCTCTCTCTCACTCACGGTTCTAACGGTTCCTCTCTTTGTCTCACTCACGGCTCTTCCTCTCTCTCGCTCATGGTTCTCACGATGTTCTCTCTCTCTCTCAGATGCTCTCCCTCCCTCTCTCTCTCACTCACCATGAGAACCATTGATAACCGCGAGAGGAAACGTTCCCACGATTCTCACGGTTCCTCTCTCTCAACGGTTCTCACAGTTCCTCTCTCATGGTTCCTCTCACTCAACGGTGGATACTATAACATTTGTATCAGTGCTTCAATGATGCTCTCTCTCTCTCTCTCTCTCTCTCTCTCTCTCTCTCTCTCTCTCTCTCTCTCTCTCTCTCTCTCTCTCTCTCTCTCTCTCTCTCTCTCTCTTTGAAGCTCTCCCTCTCTCTCTCTCTCACTCACGGTGCTCTCTCTCTTGCGGTTCTCACTGTTCTTCTCACGGTTTCTCTCTCTCTCTCACTCACGGTTCTCTCTCTCTCTCTCTCTCTCTCTCTCTCTCTCTCTCTCTCTCTCTCTCTCTCTCTCTCTCTCTCTCTCTCTCTCTCTCTCTCTCTCTCTCTCTCTCTCTCTCTCTCTCTCTCTCTCTCTCTCTCTCTCTCTCTCTCTCTCTCGGATGCTCTCCCTCTCTCTCTCTATCTCTCTCACTCACGGTTCTCATGGTGCTCTCTCTCTCGCGGTTCTCATGGTTCTTCTCTCTCTCACTCATGGTTCTCACAATGCTCTCTCTCTCTCTCGAATCCTCTCTCCCTCTCTCGATCACAATTCTCACGATGCTCTCTCTCTCTCATAGTTTTAACGGTTCCTCTCTCTCTCTCTCACTCACTATTCTCCCTCTCTCTCGCTCACAGTTCTCACGATGCTCTCTCTCTCTCTCTCTCTCTCTCTCTCTCTCTCTCTCTCTCTCTCTCTCTCTCTCTCTCTCTCTCTCTCTCTCTCTCTCTCTCTCTCTCTCTCTCTCTCTCTCTCTCTCTCTCTCTCTCTCTCTCTCTCTCTCTCTCTCTCTCTCTCTCTCTCTCTCTCTCTCTCTCTCTCTCTCTCTCTCTCACCTTGAAAATTGTCAGATTCGTTGATAACCGTGAGAACTATGAGAACTATTGAGAGAGATGAACCATTCCCATGGTTCTCACAGTTCCTCTCTCTCAACAGTTCTCAGAGTTCCTCTCTCACAGTTCTCACGGTTCCTCTCTCTCAACGGTGGATGCTATAACATCTGTATCAGTGCTTCAATGATGCTCTCTCTCTCTCTCTCTCTCTCTCTCTCTCTCTCTCTCTCTCTCTCTCTCTCTCTCTCTCTCTCTCTCTCTCTCTCTCTCTCTCTCTCTCTCTCTCTCTCTCTCTCTCTCTCTCTCTCTCTCTCTCTCTCTCTCTCTCTCTCTCTCTCTCTCTCTCTCTCTCTCTCTCTCTCTCACCTTGAAAATTGTCAGATTCGTTGATAACCGTGAGAACTATGAGAACTATTGAGAGAGATGAACCATTCCCATGGTTCTCACAGTTCCTCTCTCTCAACAGTTCTCAGAGTTCCTCTCTCACAGTTCTCACGGTTCCTCTCTCTCAACGGTGGATGCTATAACATCTGTATCAGTGCTTCAATGATGCTCTCTCTCTCTCTCTCTCTCTCTCTCTCTCTCTCTCTCTCTCTCTCTCTCTCTCTCTCTCTCTCTCTCTCTCTCTCTCTCTCTCTCTCTCTCTCTCTCTCTCTCTCTCTCTCTCTCTCTCTCTCTCTCTCTCTCTCTCTCTCTCTCTCTCTCTCTCTCTCTCTCTCTCTCTCTCTCTCTCTCGGATGCTCTCCCTCTCTCTCTCTCACTCACAGTTCTCACGGTGCTCTCTCTCTCTCGCGGTTCTCACGGTTCTCAAGGTTCCTCTCTCTCTTTCTCTCATGGTTCTCACGGTTCTCAGATGCTCTCCCTCTCTCTTGATCACAATGCGCTCTCTCTCTCTCTCTCTCTCTCTCTCTCTCTCTCTCTCTCTCTCTCTCTCTCACAATTCTCACAATGCTCTCTCTCTCTCTCTCTCTCTCTCTCTCTCTCTCTCTCTCTCTCTCTCTCTCTCTCTCTCTCTCTCTCTCTCTCAGATGCTCTCCCTCTCTCTTGATCACAATGCGCTCTCTCTCTCTCTCTCTCTCTCTCTCTCTCTCTCTCTCTCTCTCTCTCTCTCTCTCTCTCTCTCTCTCAGATGCTCTCCCTCTCTCTTGATCACAATGCGCTCTCTCTCTCTCTCTCTCTCTCTCTCTCTCTCTCTCTCTCTCTCTCTCTCTCTCTCTCTCTCTCTCTCTCTCTCTCTCTCTCTCTCTCTCTCTCTCTCTCTCTCTCACAGTTCTCATGGTTCCTCTCTCTCAACGGTTATCACGGTTCCTCTCTCTCACTCACGGTTCTAACGATTGCTCTCTCTCTCTCTCACTCATGATTCTCCCTCTCTATCGCTCACAGTTCTCATGATGCTCTCTCTCTCTCTCTCTCTCTCTCTCTCTCTCTCTCTTAGATGCTCTCCCTCTCGGCAGACTTGTGGGGTGCTGGCCAGGGCAAAAATTTTTGCCTTGGGAGTCCACTTCCATAGCATGCCGGCGTGCTATGGAGGTGGGTTGCTAGGGCAAATTTTTTTTTCCCTGACCAGCGCTCTACTAAGGTTCATTAGAGAGTCATAGACGGCATGCTATGGAGGTGGGTTGCTAGGGCAAATTTTTTTTTCCCTAACCAGCGCTCTACTAAGGTTCATTAGAGAGTCATAGAAGCTTGTAACAGGTCTAGAAAGCATCATAAGCTCAGATCATGCAACAAAAGCATTTTTGGTCTCCTTCAACAAGCAAAACTTCAATATCTTGGTGTCTAATGCATATATATCCAAATTGGATGCATGATGGCTCAAATCAGATGCAATCCATCATATCTTTAAGCTTGTAACAAGAACAAACAGGTTCAGACCCCCAATTGAGAGGTATTCATGCTCAAAAATCATCAAAAATACACTAATTTTTGGTATTTTGAGCTCCCTAATGGTGTCTAATCCCTTCCAAACTTCATGAAAGCTCAGGGACAGCTTCATTACATCTCTGAAAACCTTCATACCAAGTCTTGGCTGAGAATTTTGAGATCTACCCCAAAATTAGTCCAAAAAACATAAAAAAAACCTTGGTTTTT
Source organism: Diphasiastrum complanatum (assembly GCA_029204225.1). Lineage (NCBI taxonomy): Eukaryota > Viridiplantae > Streptophyta > Lycopodiopsida > Lycopodiales > Lycopodiaceae > Diphasiastrum > Diphasiastrum complanatum. Next base: position 14,301,129 of record CM055103.1, read on the forward strand.
GACCAATTTTGACCAAAATTTGTGGGAAAAATCCACAAATTAGTGCAATCAGATCCAAATCCCTATAAATCCATTGCATGCAAGCACCAAAAGTTCTGATACTAGTCAAACATGGTTTCTATAGCCCATTTATGGTCCAAAAACCCCAAGTTTTGGTCCAAAATCACTATCTAATTCACCTTTTGACTATTCCAATGCCATGCAATCATTAGATCCAATCAATAATGACTGTAAAACAGCTAAGTACAATCTGGAAAACGTACTACACCAGTACCTATGATCAATTTCAAGCAAAAAACTTCAATTCTAGGTGAAAAATCCACTAAAATCATCAAAAATCCATAGATTTCCACCAAAAACTATGGAGAAACCCCATAATTATGATCTTTAGGCTGAAAGTACACCAAATTCAGAGAAGTCACCTACTTGGAGATCAATTCCACCACCTGGAAGTAACATGCAAGGAGAAATCCACAAAAACTGAGAAAATACAAGAAGTAGCTCCACCTTGTGATTGATGCAAATCCATAGCTCTGATACCACTAAAGATCATCGAATGAAGATCTGACTAGATCCTGTTGCAAAACAACCAAAAGAAAACCTGTGGAGCAAAACCACCCATCCAAACCTAGATCACTCCTGGAGTTTCCTCCTGGACCTAGCCCCCAAGCCATAGTGAAGAACCTAAGAGAGAGGAGGAGAAGCAGGCTCAAGAAACTGAATTTCCAATAGGAAGATGGGCAAGTTTCCACTAGACTTATTCTCCTCAAGAGAGAGAATATTCTCTTTAGGATCCCCATGCAACCCATATTGAGCTATTGACCTCCTATTCTTGCATGAAAGCAGTCATTCACTATGCATTTGCTCCTATGTCCAATTACAGGTCTGGGCCCTCATATGATTATTAATTACTTTACAGGCCAAGCCCGGAATGATGAGGCATAACCAATAACCATATACCCCTGGAGTGACCAGCTATCCACATCAGGAATTATTCTGATTTCCTTGTATAGGACATGGACGTAACATAGACATTTTCACATGATATCCCCTAGCATTTCCTACATATCATGTAGGAAATCTACTACCTTCTGAAACTTGATCATCCGAGTCTCTCCTGAAATAGGTGATCTAGATTCAAAACTATATATAAGCATAGGCGGGCTATAACCGGCAGCCAAATGCTTACCATAACTTAATCTCCATCAAGGATAACTTCCTCTCCGAGGAGATTGCAATCAAAATGTAGATATCATCTGACCTTTTGATCACGCAGGTAATCCTTCAAGTATAACTAGAATCTGAACCATGATTTCTCAATCATAATTCATCGGATTCTTGTCATATACTCAATAAGAGAACGTCATACTCTTGGATAGGCAAGTCAATCAAGGGAAGATACACTTTCCAATGAGATTCCCGTCGGAAAATATGCTCAAAGCATTTTCTCCCTTGTCTGATTTGTTCTTTTTGTCTGACCTATGGTCAGAAGAACTGTAGCTCAGAGTCATCTCTAGTTAAGTGAGTATAGCTGACCAAAAGTGACCTGGAAACCTTGGATCGTGATTGTTCACAATCTCACTTGGTAATCCATAAAGTCTAATGCTCTACAATTACTTGAGCAAAATCAGATGCTTTTTTGGTAGTCCTTACCTGAATAAACATAAATGATTTGGCAAGATGTCAGTCATTACCAAAATTTTGTTATCTTGTTTATTTATCCGAGGTAATCTTATCACGATCACAGTTCCATCTTATTGATCTACTATATCCTAGAGTCTTAGTTATTATTTTCCAATCATAACTTTCTAGATTCTGAAGACCAAACCATATTATAAGAGTGAATCACAATTCTTAGAAGACACATGAGTTGTTCCAAAAAGTCCTTTCCATCAGTAAAGTTTTGACTTTTCCAACTCACTTACGATGCCTATATAAGGATTGTAATCCAAAAATGCCCTTACTTTAGCCATGACACAAAGTGTAATTCCAAAGTTAGGGTCCAATCTAGAATACGTCTAGAATTTACTCTTAAGTTCTAATCTAGAATAACTTAAGATTCACTAGAACTTCATTACGTGAAGCTCTATCTTTTGGCTATCATCAACTATCCAACTCTCCCGAGTCTTCCGAGATAGCATTCCATCTTTTTCAATCAGGAAAAGATAAGGCCAAAAGTTCTTGTGTATTCTATGTACATAAACCTTTAAATCAATCCAAGCTTGACTCATAAAGATTGGGACTTATAAACAATATATTTCAACAACAATATTCATGAGTAGGATCATATTGTTAATTTCCACCAACTAACTCAAAAGTAGCGCTCCTGACTCTGTTAGTTACAGTATCAGATTTAGAAAATATTTAAATGTCTAGGTGTGGTACCAAAACACCACATTTAATCTAATTCTAAATATATCAATGAGACATTACTATAACCTAGTGAGAAATTATCTCTATACAATTTTCATCAATATGCCTATGTTTTAATGACTAGTTTATGCATACATATAAACTTAGTCCAAGGAATCCTTTGAAGATCCACATGATTAAAAGTTTGTACAAAAAGATTTTATGATCACACAAAGATTTACTACATAGCATATCTCTACAGATATCACCTGTTCTGTACACCATACTTTTTTTAACTGAGAATCCTATAACTCGGTTATTCTCTAAGAGAGAATATTTTTCAAAGAGTGCTATTTTGCAACCAAAATCTTAATCGGAGATTATATCAAAAGAATATATTACAAAAGTGAATTTCATTCTTTGCTTCAACCTACACACTCTAAGATCAAGTTGACTACAACAAGCAAGAAATGAGTTTCAACAATCCATTATCTTATAATAGAATTCCCTAGTTCTGACACAAATCAATTAGACTTGTAATAAGAAACTCTTCTACTACAAAAGTGTTTTCTAATTTCCTTCTCTTATATCTTCTAAGAAGACATCTACTATAATCCGTAAAGAATTTCTGTAATATCAAAAATATCCTATCGTTTGAAACAGATGCGTCATCTATCAGATTCTTCCTAGAATCTATGATAGATATTTTTTCTTGATAACTTTCTTTTCTTCCTACTTCTTCCCCTTTTAACAGAAAACCACACGAGTTTCCAAGGGGTGCATATCAATCTAGATTTGCCCTAGGAGAAGTTTCAAAGAAGAAATTTGAGAAAAACTTTAAAGTCAAGAAATGTGTTTCATCATCGTAATCAAATACTGATAATGTCCCAACACATTTTCGTGAATGACTTTCAAAAGATCTTCTTCGTTACCAACACTGAGAATTGACATGTAAATCAGAAAAGGACTTATGGAAGATTCATGCAAGAAAAGTAATTTAGAAAATGAATCCATTAACCATTTCTGCGACATCGTCCAAGGGCTACAAGCATGGTTTGCTGGAACAAAAAAGAACCCATTTTTCATTATACCTTTTGGTAGTACATTTCACTTTTTGGGGATTTGGAAGGGAGCTTGATAAATGCTATCCATGAGTTAATGCAATGAAGGGCATACTCTCTTGGAGTATTGGGGGCTAAGTGGTTGGTCTACTATCTTTCCCCTCCAATAAAAAACATAATTGCATTTCTACCCAAAAAAGGTAGTGTCCTTGACAATCCATGTTGTATCTTCAAACCATGCTTTTAGCCCAAGGTCCACAAATAATAAAAATTACCTTCCAAGAAATCATAAGAAATCAGGTAATACATGTTTAAGAAATTATTCACAAATATATTTCCCATTTTATGAGCCATAGTATTTGGCATCATTAAGATTTACGGCCATACTATGGTCACACTGATCCAGTTAGTTTTAGATCTTCATTTTGGAATCGCCTGCGTCCCATACCACAGGTTCTTCCTCCACAAAGGCCCTCCACTTCCTAATCAACCTGTCCCAAAAATCCTGATTGATATGAATGATTCATAAATCGATTGAGATTGAAACACCGATACCATTGAAGTTCTCGAGAATTTCATTTTCCAATTTCAGAGTACCAATTCCAACTCAGAATAAATTAGTGGGAATATCCTCATGTTTCTCATGTTCTTATTTTCTTAGAGTGTGGGTATGTCTAAGCTTCAAGCTCATCAAAAAAATCCTTTTTTCATTTATTTTTAGTCTTTTCCATCTAAGACTTTGAGGCCATTTGGCTATGCGCACCTTTTTGCGAGGCAATCTCGGTGCTATCATAGGCCTTGGCCACACAGATAGTACTTCCAAATATTGGAGGATATTTCGTTTGCACTCATTTTAAAAATCAGCTTGCAGTCCAAGAATGAACTGCCACTATAATGCCAACTTCCTATTAAAAGCAAATTTCTACCCATCCCAAAAATCATGATTGATATGAATGTTTCATAAATCAATTGAAACTGAAACACCCGTACCATTGAAGTTCTTGAGAATTTCATTTTCCAATTTCAGAGTACCAATTCCGACTCAAAAAAAATGAGTGGGAATAACCTCATGCTTCTCATGTTTTTATTTTCTTAAAGTGTGGGTACGCCTAAGCTTCAAGCTCATCAAAAAAATACCTTTTTCATTTATTTTTAGTCTTTTCCATCTAAGGCTTCAAGGTCGTTTGGTTGTGCGTGCTTTTTTGCGAGGCAACCACAATGCTATCATAGGCCTTGGCCACACGGATAGTACTTCCAAAGATTGAGGATATTCTGTTTGCACTCATTTTGAAATTCGGTTTGCAATCCAAGAATGAACTGCCACTGTGCCAACTTCCTATCAAAAAGCGACACCTTGGTCAAAAAAATCCATAAGTGTCTAATTCTTGGTTGCCCATTTTGCAATTAATAAAGCAAATTTTCAATTGGAATCGTCAATTATGACTCAAGCCTTACGGAATTCCACTTCCAACTTCAGCCACTGGTTTCACACATAGGGCCCTCCACCACGAGGAGGCCTTGCCGTCAAGAAACAACAAAACTGACAATATCCACTTTTCCTTTGGGACATTGTGCAAGCTAAAATAGCTTGATTAATGGTTTACCCAGTCATCGACAACTTCGGGACATTTTTATCATCGAAAAAAATTTCCAGCTAAAAGCCGAATTTGTATGAATTAATGGCTTGTAATTAATTGAAGACATTTTGCATTAGGCTGTTTCTATTTATTGCTTTGACGTAGGGGTCATCACTGCCGATGACGCCAAGCGAATTTCTATGTCATCACTACGTGGTGATGCCAGATGGACATGAACATCATTCTTGTCCATTTGCAAGTGAAAACTCAATTTTTTTTAAAAATGTACGTTCATTACGAGTATAATTGTTCGTAATATAGCATTTTCTAAAAACTTAGTTTAGAAAAAATAGACAATCGCCAATCATACCAATGAATTCCGCAAATAGTGTCCAAGCAATAACAATCCCGAAAAACCATAATTATGCATCCGAAATCTAATGAACGCAATTATTAAGCCATTACGATCAAATAATTTAGCCTTACCTGCATTCTCATTTCCGTAGTCTATAACTACTAAAAAATGCCCATGGAATTACTAAAAGCCAATAAAATCTCATTGCTAGAAAACCTCCAGCCAGCCCCCCCCCCTTCTACCAGCCACTACCTACCCTACAACCATTCAACTTAAGTTAACCTAAAATAAACATTAACTACCCCCACCCCCCCCACCCCACCCCCTTTTTCCCACCAAAAAAGCCCCTCTTGCTACTGTGATGAGAGAGAGAGAGAGAGAGAGAGAGTACCCGTTTTTCCCCACCCTTTTATAGTCAGTATTGTACAAGGATTTTGGAAGGTGTGGAGCACTCAGTACTCGATCAGGAGGCATGCTTTTCCCTCTTCATGTCCCAACATCGAGCAAAGACTAGAAAAGCTAATCTATTTAACTTTACATTGATGCAAAACTTTCATACTGTTGTTTTTCTTTTTTGCAAAAAGAGTGTGCTTTAGGACGTTTTTTAGTTTGCTTAATCTTCAGTTTGTTTTCGCAAATGCATAAGCAATTAACATTCACAGATTTGCAAGCTTGGATTTCCTTATGGCTGTGAAACAGGGGAGATGATGTCCAAATTTTCACTGAAACTAAAAATTTGTAGGTTTGCCACTCTTCACACTGAATAGGCTTCAAAATGACCCAAACCATTTCAATAATGGCCTTACTAGCTCATAACCCTGCAAACAACCATTAGTTTGCTAGAAAACACAACAGAAACCTGGAACTCCATAAAAAATCGCCATGCAAAACTTGTAAATAATCCACCAACACTCACAACAAGTGGTTAGTCCATTTTTCCAAGTATTCTTGGCTTTCTCACCAATTTTAAAACAAAACCGGTTCCACAAAAAGCAATAGACAACAACCAAAATCTCATAAACCATTGTTGCAAGAACAAGAAGCCATAAGAAAAATCCAACATATAGCTTCAAATTGAAGTCGTTGCTATCCCAAAAGTGCTTATAGTAAAGTAATCAGCAACATAAAGGAATTGCAAATCAGAATTACTTCAGAAAACCAATTTGAAGTGCTTAATAATCGAACCGATTGTATGCCTGGTAGTGCAAAATGAGGCATGGACACTAGAGCCACTACTCAAAGACCAAAAGATCGTCCACTACAAATGGGTCTATAAAAAAAAATCAAATCAGATGGCATTGTCGGATGTTACAAAGCAAGACTTGTCGCCAAGGGCTGCACACAAAGGTACGGTATCGATTATTTTGATACCTACTCACAAATGGTGAAGATGACAAACATTCGATTGCTCCTTGCATATGCCACACAATACAATCTGGAAATACACCAGATCCTATCATGCTCTCTTCATATCAGATGAAGAGCCTAAAGATGTCCAAGAAGCTCTGCAATCCAAGATGAGAGATGCATGAGTCGCAGTATCATGTGCCCTACGTTCTGCCTTCTTGGTCAGTGTCTCTTGAAGTAAGGATTTCCCAAGATGAGATGTGCTACATGGATGTGTAGGACTGTTGACGACATTAGATGGATCATCATCATCTTTAGTTTCTAGCGATGTCAAAGTTAGCTGTTAAGATATTGAACATGATTTCTATCACTAAATTTTGTTCAATGTTGATAGGCGTAGTCATGCACAAGAAAGAACGTTCATTCTGTTGCGCTTGATAAGTCATTCACTACCTTCGACTTGTTGTTTTGCTTACTCTCATCTTATCACCTCTTTCCAACATGGTATTAGAGAATATTCTTTGATATCCTATTATCTTTATGATATTAGAGCAATTTGTTATATCATACCTCTTATAATACTTGATATCTTTCATGATATCAAATCAATATCATTAGATACTTTCACAGTATCATATTCTTCAATTTGTGGTATCAAATTTCAGTATCAGATAGTTGATTTCCAATTATAGCGCAACACAGTACATCTCTCTTAATGTCATTGATATATCGATAGACTAAAGTTGTAGATGGATTCTCTAAGTAAAGTCGGTCTTATCTTAGACAAGCTGAATGGATCCAATTATCATTTGTGGAAATTTAAGATGAAGACCTTGCTAATCGCCAACGAGTTGTGGGATGTTGTCACAAGTATAAAGGCATAGCCTAAAGACGACACAGAAGGCACAAAGTGAAAGTCAAAGGATGGTAAAGCTTTCATGCTTATTATTCTCAATCTATCAGATGCCCAGATTGCCCACATATCTGAAGCCAAAACTTCGAAAGAAGTATGGGACATCATGAGTTCACTATATGATGTGAAGGGGAGCATAACTTCTAAGTTACATCTATGAAGGGAATTTCTTCACACTCAAGATGTCGAATAGTGATTCTCTTCAAAGTCACATTAACTAGTTCAAAAATATCTTGCAACAGATGGCGTCGGATCAATCATAGGCGATCAAGACGGAATTATGACATTGCTTTCAAGTTTGCCCTCTACATATGAGAACTAGGTGATGATTATATCAACACACTCAAATTTAACTCATACCAGAGTTATCACTATGTTGCTGCAAGAAGACGATCGAAGAAGTCAGGACACTTCATCTACTTCTTCATCTCACACTCTATATGTCAACAAAGGCTCAAAATGATAGAAGCAAAAAAGCTCCAAGTAGTCTGCATCGATCAGAAGCCGACACAAAGTCTCATAGCATCCTTGGAAGGCAGGCTAGGATTCCATTTAGGTCGGGTCATAGGCATGCAACAAAAGTTTTGTTAGACATTGTTCATTCAAATATATGTGGTCCTATGCAAACTTTGTTTTTGCTAGATGCAAAGTATGTTATCACATTTATTGACGAATTTTCCAAAAGAACAACTATTTATTTCATTAAGCAGAAATCGGAGGCACCGCCAAGACACCGTAAGTCATCACTTGTGATCACCATACAAAATGGACAAACAGAAGTTTATGAAGCAGATTGACTTAAGGAAACCACCAAGACAATGCTTGTTGTCTGCATACAGTTGTAACTGCATTGCAAAATCACACTCTCGCTCCTTTACAAAGGAGATTTTGGTTTTAGCTTCACGCTCCTACAGTCGCATACGAAGGGGATTGTTGCTCCTATTTTCATCTTCACGCTCTACTGTAATAATCGATCTACGGATTAGTACTAGGACTGCTAATGATCTTTTAAACTTTGTAATTAGAATAACATAAGATCATCCAACATCTATATAAGAAAATGAGTGATAAAAAAAAATGTATCAAAATTGATCATCGAAATGAGAACAAATTTAAGAGATCAATCTCCATGACAAAGATTGAACGACCAAAATTGGTCTTTTAGTATCTGACTCCTTAGAGTTAGAGATTATAGAGAGAGAAAGACTATTCAAAAAGATAGCAATTATTTGAATCTGTAGGTAGGATTACATGCTCAGCGCTATTGTTTTGTGATCTCATCGTTGTTACTACAACACTTATTATACAGATTCGCTATTTTTCTTATCAGTTGCATTTGTGTTAAATGTTTTGAACGCCTCTCACTCACTTTCTCCTCTTTTGTCAAAAACTCCATTAATGAAGAAATGTATGGTTGTCATAGACACCTAATTGATTCACTTTTTTTAATGTCGATAACAGAGAAGTGCACGGCTGTCTCAGACATCTAATCATTTCGCATTTCTCCTTATGGTTGTATATGACATCTATACTGACATTCTACAAATTAGAACTACTCCGTCATTCTATTTTCTAAGTAGATCAAGATCCTACTCCTGTAATAATTATTGTTTTCATTTGGTGGGACGACGACCTTCATTTCCGTTGTGGCCTAGTCTTGTTCGTTCCAATGAGATTGGCATCATAATTGATAAAGCATCACCAACAGAGTGGTATCAGAGCTCTTAGCCACACCAACAAAACGGTATCAGAGCCATGGTTTTTGATTCACTAGAGTCTTGAGTTTGAAAGAACCTAATATGTTCATATTTTCAGAGCTAGTTTACATCTGATTTGTATAATATATGTTCTTCGATCATCATGGAAGGTTCAGCCTCGGAGATCCGCTTGATCAACAAGTTCAACGGAGATGATTTCCACATTTGGATGAGGATGATACTGATCGAAAAGAAGTTATGGAAATACATAAACCGATCAATAGCCAGACCAGCGAAACCAAAACTGCTACTCCTATGGGAAGCAAAGGATGGCAAAGTGCTTGCAATTGTATCCTTGAACCTGAAAGATACTCAGATAGGTCATGTATTAAATTGTTTCACTTCAAAAGAAGCATGTGATATTTTAACAAGTATTATGAAACTTCAGATGTATCGACTCATCTCTTTCTGAGAAAGAAGGTCTTTACCCTCAAAATTAGTAAAGGCACCTCAGTCAGCGATGATCTAAATGAGTTCAAACAGTTGTTGAATCAATTAGCTTCCATAGGTTCACCTATTTCAGAAAAAGCTCTACTATGTCTCTTCTTGCCAATCTTCCACCCTCCTACAAAAACTTGGTATTGCTCTTGAGCAATACTCCTGTGCTATCACTCCAGAAGCTGACAACAAGTCTACTATAGAAACAAGTAAGGAGAAAGAGCTTATCTACAACGAGTACCAAGAAAATGGCCTTGTACTTATTTTAAGCAGCATTCCAACAAGAAGAACTTCAAGGATAAGAAGACAAAGGCTGAACAGACATATTCAACACAACAACAACAACAACACAGTCGACAACAACCTACCAACACTAAACTCTTTTGTAGATATTGTAAGAGATTCACTCACGACATCAAATGTTGTCAGATCCTCAAGCACAATGAAACAAGGAAAAAGATACAACAGCACCAAGAAGGAGACTCTAACTCTGTCAAAAATTCCCAAGAAGAAAAAAAAGCATTGATGGTACAAAATTAATTATGCAAGGATGCCTATGAATGGTATCAAGTGCGTCTCAGCACATGACTCCATGTAAGAACCTGTTCTCAAATCTCATAGCAACTGAATCAAAGTATATTTTTTTTGGAGGCTCAAGTTCACACAAAGTCGAAGGCCAAGGCTCTATTCAACTACAATTCCCAGATGGTATCACTCTCTATGTACCCGAATTTGCAAAGAATTTATTGTATATAAGCAAGATCACTGATCAAGGTACTTTTTGTGAGTAATTCTGATGCTCATGTATGGCATCAAATATCAGTTCTTTTAAACATGAGGTCTATCTTGTATATGCATCATAATAATATGGTCAAGGATATGAGTATTAATGTTGTCTCCAGAAGAAATCAGACTATCTCTGAAATGTGCTTACTAGAAAAACAATCTAAAACAAGATTTTCAAAAGGACAAGCCAAAAGAGCTATGTCCATTTTTTATCCATAGTGATTTATGTGGTTCTCTGAATGTGCCCTCTTTGGGTAATGCTTTATATTTCATCACCTTTATTGATGACTTCTCCCGATTTACCAGAACTATGTTCATCAAGAACAAGTCTAAAGCATTCAACTATTTCAGAGATTTCAAACAGTATGCTGAGACTCAAACTGGTCAGAGAATCAAAACCCTATGGTCCAGTTTAGGCAAACTACTTATCTCCATGTTGCATGCACCATCAGTTCACTACCAGCTACACTCCACAATAGAACAACGTAGCTAAATGAAAGAATCGAACATTGTTGGAAGGTGCATGATCCATGATGTCAAAAGCTCAGTTACCCAATAAATTTTGGGCTAAAGCAATTTCGACAGCCTGCTATCTGAAAATTATTCCAGCATAAAGTCAGTTAACTCAAATACTCCATTTATAGCCTACTATGGTTACAAACTAGGTCTAAAACACTTACATGTATTTGGATGTCTCTACTATGCACAAATATTGTCTGATCTGAGGAAAAAGCTAGACCTAGTCAGCTGTAAGTATATTTTTTCTGGCTATTCAACATCACAGCCAAAGTTTGTGGATAATTTCAGACTGTAATTATTATTTGTTTTCTTTAACTTTAATCTCCTAGGTTAGGGAATATTTCACTCAGTGGTTTATGTAGTGTTTTACATGAAGGTGATGTTACTAACTTGTGTTGAGTGTGACCTAGTTGAGAAATTTATTGCTTAGTGCACTTTTCAAACTTGAGTCGTACTCTAGAATAGAGATTAACGATTGGAAATAGGTTTATCTTTGAGTACTTGTTTGATATGGAAGTCAGACTAAGAATAATGATTTCCTTGGTTAATATTGAAAGTTAAAGGAACTATTCCTATAATTATTTCCTGTTTTGAGGAGCTTCTAAGGATAGAAGCAGTTTAAGGGGGCAAGAATGTTATGGCCATATTCGGTTAAGGACTTGGAATAGTCCTAATATGGTAGACCGGCCCTCCGGTATTTGAGATTGTTGGTCACGTCGTGATTTAATTCCATGTCAAGGCTTGTTTGTGACTAACTACCTTGAGAGGACCCAGACACTCTAATTGAGACATATGGAGTATTGCATGTACGTGTGACAGATATAGGCAGGAGGAGGACTACATGAAGAGATGAGACCTATTTATAGTTGACCAGCATGGGGGTCACATGGTTTCATGCACAAGACTCTACTCTCTATATAATGAGGTAAGGATTCTCTCGTTGACATATTGGGTTTAGGTTACCAGTTTCTCTCTTCTCCTCTTGCTTCAGATGGCATGGCTTGGGGGCTAGATCCAGGTTTTGATCTAGGATTGGTTGGGCAGTTTGGCTCCATAGTCTCTCTTATAGTGTTCTCCTATCCTCATCTTAGAGGCAATCCTTTAGGGTCTCTACACACACACACACACACAGAGACAGAGAGAGAGAGAGAGAGAGAGACTTAATGGTTGCACACGTGTATGATCCGAGGCAGGTGTAAGTTTTCTTGGTACATAAACAACATGTCTATATTTTGATATTCTAATAAGATGTTCATTATTTCTAAACTGTCAAATTACCATTATGTTTCATTAATATACCAAGTCTATAAACTACAGCCATATGTGAAATGAAAGTCGAAGACAATAGAGCACAAAAAAAGTTTTGGGAGATGTTGAACAGTGTGATGAGAAACCATGGTGTAGATAGTGTTCAATTTCATGGCCTCATGGCCGATGAAGCTGGTGCCAATTGGCAGCTGTAAGGAAGGTATATGGTGAAGGTGAAAAGGTTCCCATGAAAGGAAAGGAAAGATCATGTCTCTTTCATTTTAAAGATAGTCTACGAAAGCATACAAAACAATGTATCATGCAAGACATGAGAGAAAAACACATTTTGTTATGTGACGAGTGGAGGCTTGCTAACAATACAATTGAAGCCAATACAAATGACAATATAGTTCGGGCATTTTGGAAGATGGGAGCAACTTATGGAAGTCAGTTACCTGCACTTGAGGCTTGGTTATCCCGGTAACATGTCAGATACTCTCATTGGGGACGATACATGAAATCCATGAGATATTGCTTGCCATTTTTTGTTCTTCCATCAATGATAGCTATAGTGATTTGTATATTTATACTACTTCGCAGTGATTCCATGAAAATGCAGGTGGCTGACGATGAGTAGATTATCAACATGCCGACTGTGAAGTCTTATGATCTCACATTATCCAAGTTTTGTCATATATTGTAAAAAAAAATTAATTTTTATATATGTAAATGTGCCATAGTGCCTAAATTCATGTAAAGGCCTAATTGCACCTTGTAGATGCATATTTAGAATAGAAGTTGCAACGTTCTATAAGAGACGTAGTAGTAGTTCAGAACCGACATTTTGACGGTTCGTAAACGACGTTGAGGCTGAAGAACGTTCCTATAAGGACAACACCATGTGCTATTGTACTAATGCATTTCTACGCGGAGCTGAGTATCAATAGAGAGAGAATAGCAAGTTTCTATAGCTTGAGCATTCTTTCCCTCTGCTATCTTTGATAGAATTACTTTCCTATGCAAAATGAATGGTTCTTGGGTGGCTTGCCTAAGAAAATGGATCGTTATTATCGACAAGGTTTGATGACTTCCTTGGAAGATGTTATTGCCTCTACTGAAAATTACAAAACTTTCCAAATTTTTCGTAGATGAAGAAATGAAAGACAAAATAGTTAAAAGCACAAATTTACATGAACAGAAGAATCCGAAACATCTAGTGAGTCTGAATCAGAATCTGATTCAGTGGATGTGGAAGAATCTTTTGAGTATTCATCTTATTCTTCTTCATCAAAAGAAGAATCTTCTTACAAGAAATCCAAGAATAGGAACTCAAAAAGAAAGAAAAGAATGGAGAAATCCGAAAAGATGGATCCATTAGGGAAAAGTGTTGAGTTGTTAACAAAAGAAATGAGTGATTTAAAAGTCCAAATATATGATGTTAAAGCCAAGCGAAAGAAAGTGAAGCCTAACGCCAATGTTTGGTGTACCACTTGTGGGAAGGAAGGTCATTCTAAAACCAACTATCCCAGTTTACAGACTAACTATTTATACTCCATCATTTGATGTGAAATAGATCTTGTTTTAGAGAGATTTGAGTAGCTAGTGAGAATCAATTCACAAATTGTTGTAAGATCTTTCATAGGAGGAGATAGTACTCAATTATTGGATCCTATTGAAAGTGTGTAACAACATTTATTATTCATCATTTGAGTTTTCTTCACTTCAAATGTCTTCAATGGGTTCATCCTTGTTGGAACCAAGTGAAAGATTGACCACTTCAAATTATTCAATTTGGAAAATGAGGATGGAGTCCATCTTGATCCTTCAAGACGTGATGGACATAGTTCTTGGCCTTGAAGAAGAACCACAAGTTCTTCAAGTGGTTCAAAAATACAAAAAGAGAACTAGGATGGCTCTCCACTTCATCAAGATGAATGTCTCTAATGAGATATTGAGGGAGATAGGTACTTGTACAACAGCCAAAGAAGCTTGGGATTGTCTCAAGACTATCTATGAGGCTAAGAATACCTCTAGGCTTCTCACTCTTAGGAATCAAATCTTTCAAAGTAGCCAAAAGAGTGATGAGAGTGCATCTAGTTATGTTTTGAGAGTAAAAGATATTCATAGAGAGCTTTCTTGCATTTGTGATTCCATCAATCAAAATGAGCTAGTTCAAGTCATTCTCAATGGCTTGAGAAGTGAATTTGATAACCTTGTCCAATCCTATGCCATTAAGGAGGAGCTACCAAGTTTGGAGGCTCTCCAAAGTGTGCTAATTTCAGAAGGATCAAGACAAGAGTACAAGCTCTTGAGGATGGACAAGCTTTCTCTCACTCATAATGATGGCAAAGCTCTCTTTGCAAAGGATAAGCACAAAGAGAGGAGCAAGAACCAACATCAACAATCCTCAAGCAAGGACAAAGTCAAATCCAAAGACAAAGATGAGGAGGAAGATGATTCCTCTAATGCTTCATCATCCAAGCTCAAGAAGAAGAAGAAGATCAAGTGCTTTTATTGTGGCAAGAAAGGTCATTATGCCACCAATTACTTCAAAAAGAAGAATCAAATCAAGCAAGCCAATATTATCAATGAGAAGGAAGACACTATTGCAAGTGATGGAGAGGGATCTCTTATGGTCTCTAGTTTCTCATCTACTCCTTTCAAGAAGGATGACCTATGGTATATTGATAGTGGAGCCTCTTCACATATGTGTAGCTCCAAGGACTCTTTCTTTTCTATTGCACCTTATGATGGAGTGAAGAAATCAATATACACTGCAAATGATTTTGAATGTCCTATTGAAGGCATAGGGAACATTCCCTTGAAGCTTGCTTCCTCTAAAGTTCTTTCTCTCTCTAGAGTTCTTTATGTACCTAAGCTTACCAAGAATCTTATTAGTGTTGGCCAATTGCTTGATAATGGCCTTGATGTACAATTCAATGTTGATACTTGCACTATCAAGAAGAATGATGAGATACTTGCATTAGGATCTAGATTTGGTGGCATCTATAAACTAGATCCAAATGAGTATGTGAATGCTTGTAATGTTGCTCTTGTGAACAAGCTCTCTATGGAGGAATTATGGCATAGGAGGTTGGGACATCCCAACTACAAATCCATGCTCTCTATGATCAAAGAGTCCAAAGCTATTGGCTTGCCAAAGTCATTCTCCAAGAAGATCAAGCCTTGTGAGGCTTGTGCTATTGCTAAATCTCACAAAAATCCATTTACAAGATCTTCTATCAAAATCAAGCATCCTTTGGAGTTAATCCACTCGGATGTGCATTTCTCATCAACTACAAGTAAGGGAGGAGCCACTTGTTTTGTTACTTTCATTGATGATTACACAAGATTCACTTGGATATATCTTCTTGCTTCAAAATCTATGGTGTTTGATCATTTCCTTATTTTCAAAGCTTATGTAGAGAAGCAATTCTCATTCACGATTAAAGCTCTTAGAAGTGATGGAGGTGGTGAATATATCTCCAATAAATTTCAAGATTTTTGTGAGCTTGCAGGCATTAAAAGAGAGTTTTCTTGTGCCTACTCTCCATCTCAAAATGGAGTGGCCGAGAGAAAGAATAGATCTCTATGTGAATGTGCAAAATCTATGAGAATTGAGGCATCTTTGCCCAAAGATTTTTGGGGAGAAGCCATTAATTGTGAAAATTATCTTTGCAATAGACTCCCACATATAGCTCTTGGAGGAAAGTCACCATATGAAATCTTATTTTTGAAGAAGCCTAAGGTTGATCACCTTAGAGTTTTTGGATGCTCATGCTTTGTCCATATTCCCTTGGAAACAACGAAGAAGGAAGATCCTAGTGCATGCAAAGGGATCATGTTGGATACTCATCCACCAAGAAGGCCTATAGAGTCTTTATACTCTCTACTTCTCAAGTTATTGAAAGTAGAGATGTTGTCTTTCATGAAGATCAACACTCATCATTTGAAGAGGCCGAGATCAAGAAATCTATGGATGCATAATCTATTATTGATTTTGAAGACAATCATGATGTGATGGGGTCGAGATTTGAAGAAGACTCTCCTCGGATTTTTTCACCAAAAAGATCCATGAGAGATAGATCCGAGCCTAAGAGGCTCTCATATGTTGACAAAGGCAAACAAGTGGATCTTGATTCCACTAATTATGTTTTTTATGTCTCTCATGAAGAGCCAAAGAATGTACAAGAGGCACTCAATACCAAGGAGTGGTATGATGCCATGAAGCAAGAGTATGATGCATTGATCACCAACAATACTTGGGAGCTTGTGGATCCTCCATCCAACAAGCATGTGATTGGTTGCAAGTGGGTATTTCGGATCAAGTTCAATCATGATGGCACCATCAACAAGCATAAAGCAAGATTATGTGCCAAAGGATTTGCTCAAATCCATGGTCTTGATTATGAGGAGGCCTTTGCACCCATTGCAAAGATGGTGACAATAAATATTCTTATTTCTCTTGCTTGGTTTTTCAAGTGGAAGGTGTTCCAATGAGATGTATCCAATGCTTTTCTAAATGGTTATCTTGAGGAGGAGATCTATATGGAACAACCTCAAGGATTCATCAAGGATGAGTCCAAAGTGTGCTTGCTCTTCAAAAGTCTTTATGGACTCAAGCAAGCACCAAGATCATGGTATTCAAGACTTAACTCTTTTCTTATCTCACTAGGATTTACTCTTAGTGACTATGATCCTTCCATGTATCTAAATTTTGTTGATAGCAATATTGTCATTCTTCTAATTTATGTTGATGACATTATTCTTTGTGGAAGTTGTATCAAGCTAGTTGATGAAACCAAGCTAGCACTTGGATGTGAGTTTAAAATGCAAGATCTTAGAGAGATACATTACATCCTAGGCCTAGAAATTGATTTTTATGAAAATCATGTCTTTATATGCCAATCTAGATATGCTCACTCTATGTTGAAAAAATTCCAAATGGAAACTACTAAGAGCATAGATACTCCAATGGAGCAAATTGTAAAAGATCCTAATAAAGGTGATGAAAGATCCTTTGAGGACATCACACTTTTTAGGAGTCTTGTAGGCTCCTTGATTTGGCTTACCATTACTAGGCCCGATCTTAGTTTTTGTGTGCACAAATTGAGTCAATTTATGCAAGATCGTAAGATCCATCATTGGAAGATGGCCAAGAGGATTCTAAGATATGTATCTTCATCTTGTCATTGTGGTCTACTCTATAAAAGTGAAGATATATCCATTATTGGCTACTCAGATTCGGACTTTGCAAGTGACAAGATGGATCGAAAGTCTAGTAGTGCATACACTATCTTTCTTGGAGGCAATCTAATATCTTGGCTTTCCAAAAAGCAAGATACTATATCTCTCTCTTCATGTGAGGCCGAGTACAAAGCACTCACTACAACTACCAAAGAAGTGCTTTGGATCAAGAGGTTATTAATGGAACTAAAGTGCATCAAGGAGGATGATCTACCAATGATCAAGTGTGATAACATCTCGGCCCAAGCTCTTGCCAATAATCCCATATTTCATGCAAGAAGCAAGCACATAGAAGTGGCACACCATTTTGTGAGAGAAAAGCTTATTGGAGGAGAAATCTATTTGGAGCATGTCAACTCGTCCTCTTGTATTGCCGATCTACTCACCAAGCCTTTGAGCAAAAGTGCTTTCATCAAGCATAGATCTAATCTTGGAGTTATATCAAGATCAATGCTCAAATCTTCATAGATAATTTTTTAGGAGTGTGAAGAATTGAAAAAGATTATCTATGTTAGATATAGGGGTCTTATGTTTTTTACATCAAGCATCTAGGTGTAGGATGTTGATAGGAATAAATTTGGCATAGATGGCAAATTATGCATTTCCACTTGTAATGCCACTATTGAGCCAAAATAGAGTAAGAGGTTAAACACTTGCTAATTAGAGTGTAGACAAGTGTAAAGTTTTTGTTTGATGAATTCCAAGAGGTCCAATAGGATTT
Source organism: Diphasiastrum complanatum (assembly GCA_029204225.1). NCBI lineage: Eukaryota > Viridiplantae > Streptophyta > Lycopodiopsida > Lycopodiales > Lycopodiaceae > Diphasiastrum > Diphasiastrum complanatum. The sequence continues at coordinate 14,319,450 of CM055103.1, forward strand.
AGAGGTGGAACCTTGTGAGGTCCAATAGGAAATTGAGGTGTGCTTGAATATAGTCCAATAGAATTAAGAGGTGCATAGATCAATGATCCAATAGGATCAAGAGGTGACAAAATATGGTCCAATCATAGTTAAGCATAGTGGTAGCTCGTGGACCTACTAGTATCATTGTACTCCTCATTTTGAATGCAATTGATTTGGTGATTTCATGGATTTTGTGGGTTATTGGATTTCTAGCTTTCTCTCTCTACCCGAGAGCTCATGATGCATTTTCTCTCTCTACCCGAGGAGAGCAGCTTGTTTTTACTTGGATTATTTTTTGAATACTTCCCACACGTGTGAGTGAGAGTTGGAAGTGATTGAATGCATGTAGTAGTGTGTTTTTGCCATAGGATTCAAGATTGATCTTGAATCTCAATCTAGTCTTGATCTTGGTGCATCTACACACCTTAGGAGATCACAAGTACATGTAGTGGACAGTCCACACGTGTGAAATTCAACAGAAACAGCATATGAATTAGGCATTCATCATAGAATAGCACCCACCTTAAGACATTTAAGGTTAGCCGATGCAACTAGAAGATCACCAATAGGAGAACTGTCTCAGGTTACAGTTTATATTGGAGACCATAAGTTTCTTATGGATTTTATAATACTAAAAACTACGAGACAATCATCATAAAGAGTGTTATTAGGATGGCCATGGCTCTATTTGACAAAATTTCCAGAATTCACATGTGTGGGGAATGTCCACAAGAGTGACTAATCTTAATTAAGCTTTGTGACCGGCACTATAACCTGATTCTAGATTGATCAACAAAATCTAGTTCAGAAGAAATGGCTAATCCACAATCTAGCATGCTAATCAACAGAATATAATAGCAATGATCAAAGAATGAAAAAATACAAGATTTCAATGTATGAGCATTAGCCTCAACACGAGTTAGAAAGAGAGAGAGCTAGAGAGATAACAAGCAATACTTGTTTAGATCCAAAATGACATGAGATAGCTACAAAACTTAAGTTCTTCATTATTAATTGTGTGGAGAGCTACACATATTTATGGAGATTGAGGTATCTCGACGTAGAACCATATCTATCCATTCCAAAATGACATCTAAAATGACATCTAGAGTCTATGTGACATTTGTCATTTGTCATGCATGAAATTCTACCAACTTTTTACAAGTGTACTAGTTCTAACTAGAAATGTCCAAATCATCATGCATGTGTCCAATAAACTTTGTGCATGCCTTGCATGTCACTATGGATCACTTATAATTAATGCATGTGAGTTGCCACGAGTTTCTACAAGCATAATCATGCTAATTCTATGTCTACAAACTATATGCAAGTTGCATTTAAAAAACTAGACAATACATAACCATGTAGCTCGAATTCTATGTAGGCCAAACTTGGCATTTTGCATTAATGAGCTACATACTTGCATGGTACAACATTTGTAGCAAGCCAAGAAATCAATATGGATTGTTTTTCAATTTTAACACTATTAGGCCGATGTTATAACCCACTGGAAGAAGAAGGGGATTACATTCAGAGACCAAATGGAGACACCGATAGGAAAAAGTTATAAAAGAATTTCCATATAATGGGAAAAAGATAAGTACGAAGGTGAGACACCTACATCTTCCTCGAGCTATACTTCGGAGGAAGAAGGGCTTCAGTCAGTAGAAACTGAGGAAGGGGAAAGGTTTGTCACACTAAGTATACTTGCATACAGTAATAGAGTAGAATACATAGATAGAGGAGATTGTGGAGTTCCAGAGATTAGTGCGATCATAGGAGATCAGACTATAGATAGAATACTAATAGACTCAAGATCCAAGATCCAGTATCAATTTAGTAATGCAAACAATGGTTACAGAATTAGGATTAGAAAACCAGATACAACCTATCACTTATCATGAAATCCATTTAGCAAAAGCAACTAAATGTATTCCAATAGGCGAACTAAAAGGTATTAACGTGATTATAGAGATAGAGACGTTTGTTATGAGTTTCCTTGTCATAAATCCAGTAGATACGCCACCTTATTCAATATTGTTTGGAAGACCATGGTTATATCAAGTAGATGCTATTATAAATTGGTCTACCAAATGTATATTTTTTCCAGGTATTCTCACAGGTAGTCCAATAGGGGTCACCTTTTGAGATGGGGTGAGGAGTTAGCTAGACCTGCTGAATCATGGATCAATTTCATAGAATGCTATGAGATTGACGAGGAAGAAGAAATACCGACAACATCTGAGTCAAAAGAAGTTTTGGGTGGAACCAGTATTTTTCAAACTTTTTTAGGAAAATTTTTAAAATTTTTTATGGATGACTTCTGTGTCTATTCATCAACTAAAAACCATTTAGATGCATTAGAAAAAACATTGAGAAGATGTCAAGAGACATCTCTTAAACTACATCCAGCTAAGTGTTACTTTGGGATGAGGGAAGACATCCTTTTAGGGCATAAAATTTCGAAGGATGGTATACAAGCTGACATCGAAAAAATAAAAATAATTTTAGAATTATTGGAACAAACCAATTTAAGAGAGCTTAGAGGTTTTCTAGGACATGTAAGTTACTATCGAAGGATAATTAAAGATTATGCTATAATAGTAACTCCTTTAACAAGTTTACTAAAAAACTTTGTTGAGTACCATTGGACACAGGACCATCAGCAAGCTTTTGATCAATTGAAACAGTCATTAGCAGAAGCCACTGGGCTTAGACCTCCAAATTGGACTAAAAAGTTCCATGTAAATGTAGACACATCATCGTTTGCGTTAGTTGTAATGCTTAGTCAGAAAGATGACCAAAATATAGATTATCCAATTTACTATGCGGGTAGGCAACTCGCTGCATCAGAAAAGAATTATTCTGCTACAGAGCGAGAAGCACTAGGGATGATTTATTCAGTTTAGAAATTTAGACATTATCTTTTAGGATACCCTTTTGTTTTTCACGTAGATCACTATGCATTAAAACATTTAGTGAATAAACCTGATCTTTTGGGTAGAATAGCTAGATGAGTATCATTATTAGATGAGTTTAATTATGAAGTAGAATTAAGAAGAGACAAGGATCATCAAAATGCTGACTATATATCCCGCTTCCAAACAAAAAATCAATTAGAACCCATTTCTGATGAATTTCCAAATGAACATATAATGCATATTTAATCGAAAACATCAATTTATATGGACGTTATTAACTTCATATAGGACCAGATATATCCAGAACATTTTAATAAACAGCAAAAAACTGTTTTTCTTTCTAAGATAGGACCTTATACAATTGTAAATAGAATATTGTATAAATTAGGGGCTGACGATAGTCTCCGCCAATGTTTAGAACCAACCGAGACGACCGTTGTAATAAGTGCATTACATGAGGAAGATTCGGGGGGGTCACTATGCTCTTAAAAACACTGCAAAAAATTTTTTCAATGCGAAATATTGGTGGCCTACCGTCTATAGAGATGTTAAATTATTCATTAAAAAATGTGATGCATGCCAGAGGATGGGAAAACCCAGCTTCGCAACACATTGGCCGCTTACTCCAATTATTTCCTTAGCACCCTTTGAGAAGTGGGGGATAGATTTTGTAGGACCTATCAAACTGATCACGCGTAAAACTTGTCGTCATTACATACTCGTTGCCACGGACTATGCTACCAAGATGGTAGAGGCCGAAGCCACAATTAAGAAATATGCTAAGACTGTAGCAAAGTTTTTATTCCAAAACATTATAACGCGATATGGTTGTCTCTTAGAACTCGTTAGCGATAGGGGAACCCATTTCCTTAATCAGACCATTGAAGCCATGTTGTCATAATTTTCTATTACACATCGCCAAACCACTCCATATAATCCAGAAGCAAATGGGATTATGGAGCGGGCAAATGGAATTTTATGTAAAATTTTAAATAAAGTAACAGAAACACATTCTTCTGATTGGGATCAGAAGTTATCGTCTGTCTTATGGGCATATGATACTGCTGAAAAAATTACAACTAGGCAGACTCCATACTATCTTGTGTATGGAATGCATCCCATACTACCAATAGAATTTGAAGCTCCGACATTTCGCATAAGTATTAAAGAGCGAATGGATGAATAAAATAAAAGAAAATTTTGACCAATCCATTATGAAAATAAAAATTAAACGAGGAGACTATGTGCTTCTGTATGATAACAGACACATGTTGTTTTCTGGAAAATTACATACCAGATGGATGAGACCGTATAAAGTCATAGAAGTTTTTAGTAATGGATCACTTCAATTAGCTTGTCTCCAAGGACATTTACTTGACACTCGAGTAAATTGTTCAAGGGTGAAGCGCTATTATGACTAATTCCCGGTGCATCATGTTCACCGAAGGTTGCAAAAATGTCAAAACACGACACCTTCGTTACATTTCTATATTATTCTGCAAAAAACCCGACACTATATTGGAATATGGTGTATTGAGTGAATTCACCATTTTCTTTTTAGAAATACGGAAATTGCGACACGTACCTTCGCATTTTTCGGGATTTTCTATCTTCCGACATCTTTGCATTTTTAACGAAGAAAATGAAAATCTTTGCTTTGACTTACTAAGCGAAGCATTCGTGTATTTTGTTTATTTATTTATTTATTTTCGTTTTTAGGACTAGACACTTTAATATTGAGTATGTACCTTCAAAATGCGCTTCCATTTAATATTAGTCTAATCCGTTGAAATACCAACAATATGCCTAAAATCTCAAACACTTCAGTTGTTGTCGCTACCACTTTCCATCACTCTTGCTCTCCGATTTCTGAATTGTTGCAATCAAGCTCTTTTCTGCTATCGCTCGTTTACAACTGCAAGCACCGTGGCGATTGTATTCAAAACGCACCCAAAGCCAGTGATACCAGTATTACAACCAGCAGCTGTTCGAGTGCGAATTGAAGGTCTTCTTCAATTTAACCCATCAGTAATTCTTACTGATTTATGTTATGAGCTGATCCGCAATTTGAGTGAAACATAAGAAGGACATATTTCCACTACCATCCGCAATCAAGAGATTGTTATTACAGAAGGATTTTACTGTCGTGCCTTAGAATTGCCTATGGACGGCAGTATGCCAGTTACTAAACCAGATTTCATTGCAGAGAGCGGAGTTTTTCGAGAAGAAGCTTATTTTGAGAAACGGGGATATAAACTCTCTTACATTAGAGATCCCAATCTCATAAGCTTCATTCGATTTGCTCTTGCTTCTATCTTTTTACCGGAGCAAGAGTACACCATCTCAAATACAAATATGGGATATCTGCTGAGAGCCTTAAATGGAGAGCCTATTGCCTTCGGACAGATGCTTTCAAGCATATCTGTAAATTAGTAAAAGTTAATCAATTTTCTAGGCTGGGTCTGCAGATGGGTATTTTATGTATGCATGCTGGTGTACTAACAATGCAGGAGGACATCAGGATTGCACTAGTGTTGCCAGAGCTAGCCCCATCAATAGAGGCTGAATCCCAGATGCAGATATCAAAAGCAACCACCGTAGCAACCACATCATCATCATCAAGTCAAGGGAGCTCGGTGAGAATGACTTCGCCATCATCCCAATATATGCCATTGTCTAGTACAGAAGGAAATAGGGATGCGGAAGCGGAAGCGGAGGACACTACTGATCAGGAGCAGAATCAGGGTGATATACCACAAGAGCCAGCACCACAAGAAGCATAATAGCTTCCTGATGACCAGCAGGGCAGTGAAAGTGATGTCAAGGCACCAATTCTTGATGCCAAATTATATCAAAAGATTTTTTGAACACTACTGCCGGATACGCGGGCAGCTATTCAGCATCTTGCCAACTTGGAGAAGGTATCCAAGTTGCTTGGATTAAAGCATTTAAGAGTCCAAGTAGACCTAATCCAGAGGGATACAGAGCTGAACGAAACAAAGGTTGAGTTGTTCTATAAAAACGAAGAACTTGAAGCGGCCCAAGCAGAGCTGAGCAGGAAGGACATAGAGCTTGAAGAAGCAAAAGGAAGGCAGGACGCTACGCTCGAAGTATTGGAAGAAATGCAGGAGCAATCCAATGCCTTCGAAAGTGAAAACATATCGCTTAAACAACAAATTCAGACTCTGTAGGCTACTTTGTAGGAGGAGAGATGTATTCGATCTACTCTCCAGAACAATTATGCGGAGCTGAGTAACGAACTCAGAATTGCTCAAGACTCAATTGCCCAACTGCAAAATTCTGCAAAAATGTTAAAAAAAGACAACCAAATATACAAGAGACAGGCCGAAGAGACGGTTCTATGGCGAATCAGCACCAAAGTTACATTAGGTGCCTGCGTATCTCATGGCAAGTACAGAATTGACAGGAAAAGATGATCCAAACTTTCCAGCTACAATATCTGCAACCGTAGATGATTACTTATGAAAAATTGAAGGAAGAGTTGGAAGAGGCCAAATTTCAATTGGGCCAAATGCAGATTTCTGACGCGGAAGAAGTAGCACAATGCCAAGATCAGGAGACGTAGACAGATGAGCCAGTTCAGGTTATGTCAGAAAAGGCCATCCAAACGGATACCATCTACAGGCAAGTCCAGAAGGATTAAGAGACACAGACCGAATCCAAGGAGGCTACGAAGGTACAAACTGCTGAAGACTAACATGAGACGTTAAGCATTATTCCATATCAAGCTCAGACGTCACCAAGTGGAGCAGTTGTAAAGAAGAACAAGATAGTGTACTCACTACTAAGGTCAAAATTTCAGACATTTCATCAGGAACTAACATTCTTTCTTCCACCCTTTTGTAGTCCAGAACTCCAATGGAGAATGGATTACCTTTATTACCTAAACTTTTTGGTTACACAAAAGAACAATGGGAAAACCCTTGGACTTTTTCTAACATAAATACTCTTTGGGCCAAACTAACTATGCATCAAAAAGGAATCCTAGCCATTGCCATTGTTCAGAATAAGTTCAATGTGCAAACTAAGTACGTTCATGTGGTCATAGGATCCTTGTATATATACATTATAGAATACCTAAGAACATTTGAAAATAATATTTTTTCAGCTCTGGATGAGTATTTGAATAAGTTAGAATCAATTAACATTTCTAATGTGAAGGAAATTGTTTCTAACTCTAAATCAATTTTTTCCCGAGTTTCTCATCAGTTACTATTCCTTGATCTGTGGGAAATTTACACAGATTGGGAAGCTAACTATTCTCGTTATTTAGAAGAAGTAAAAACAAATAATATACTTCGCTCAACTAATCCAATAACCAAATCATATTACACTTACAACCATGTAAATATTGCTTCCCTTATTTCGTATGCCCTTCTGTCTATTCAACAACTGTACATTAAAGCAAAATATCTCTAATATACATATGCTGCTCTTTCACTAACTCTCCCTTCTGCCGAGATGTCTAAAATTCTGATTGAGGATAGTTGGTACATGCATCATGTTAATAATACATTAATTGATAACCCTCTCGCACCCGCAATCAAGGAATGAAGGGTTATCCGAACTTGTCATTTCAAGAAGACTATAGTCAGAAGAACAATTATTTCTTGGCAACAAAAGGAATGACATTGGAGCAAGTAAATGAAGAGAACGAAGCTCGAGCCAAGGCCATTTTTCACAGCAAGCCAGCCAGCCGAAAGCGACAGAAAAGGATGTAAATCAGTTGTTTGCGAGCCGCTGCACAGCTGAGGAAGGGGATATGTCGAGCCTCATGATCTCACATTATCCAAGTTTTGTCATATATTGTAAAAAAATTTCAATTTCTATGTATGTAAATGTGCTAGTGCCTAAATTCATGTAAAGGCCTAATTGCACCTTGTAGATTCATATCTAGAATAGAAGTTGCAACGTTCTATAAGAGACGCAGTAGCAGTTCAGAACCGACATTTTGACAGTTCCTAAACAACGTTGAGGCTGAAGTACGTTCCTATAAGGACAACACGATGTGCTATTGTACTGACACATTTCTACGCAGAGCTGAGTATTAATAAAGAGTGAAGAGCAAGTTTCTATAGCTTGAGCATTCTTTCCCTCTGTTATCTTTCACATAATTACTTCTTATCATTTGTGCGAATACACTCTGTATGATTTGTGATTGATTGTGATACTGTTCTGTTTGCGTCCACACATTTCTCACGTCTTACTGAATTTCAGTTACTCTAACATGGATTTTCAGGTGACACCAGCAAGTAACAATCTTGACTAATGGGTGCAGAGAATTAGCCGAAGCTGTTAAGCATAACTTTTAGCATAACTTCCTTCAATTCTGAAAGAGCTATGTATTCAAATAATGAGATTGTTTGATGTTTTGTTTTGTTTGCTTCCTGCGATAAGAACTAATACTTTGTGTTTGATTAAGAAGAATCTTTAGCCAATGTGATTCTGCTTGATAAATCTATTTGCTAGTTGTTGTTTGTTCTGACTGTTTACCTGATGACTGAAGAGCCTGAAATATAAAGTAATCTTTAAAATTGCAGACCTTGACCAAATTGTTTCACCATTGGTGTTCTTGGATGCCAATTTACCGATATATCTTTGGATAACCAGTTATGTCGCTGTAGTATTCATTGTGAATTTTATATATTCTAGTCCGTTTACCATCATACATACAGTTACCATGCAAAAGATGAGATTAGTCTCTCTCTTGGGGAACGATCAAACCTTTTATACTACGTAATTCATCAATTTTGTGGAAATCTATAACGACTAGGCCACCACACCGACATTTAATTTATCAAAATCTAAACATGGTAGTTGGTTGGCTGTGGAGGCTTATAAATCCCAATTGACTCTTTATGAAGGTTGTATTGGTGACATGGTGAATTCTATTCTACAAAGTGCTAGATATTCTTCTTACGTTAAAGGGAGGCACATTGGAATTGTAGCATACGATATTTTGTAAGGTCTTAAGCCATCCTAATACTTGAGAAATTTCTATAGTTATTTTACTTAAGAGGATGTGTGCCAATTTCTTGTGCAATAGGTGGCCAAGTGCTATTTTGGATGGAAGGACACATTTTGAGATGCTATTCAGGAAGAGGCCACATGTCAACTTTCTAAGAACATTTGGATGCACATGCTATGTCAACATTACTCTTGATGATAGGACCAAGGAGGATCCATCTTCAAGAAGAGGTATTTTTGTTGGATATAGTGAGATGAGTAAAGCCTACAAGGTTTACATTCCTTCTACTAACAAAGTGATTATCGGTAAAGATGTCATCTTTGATGAGAGGAACATTCCAAAAGTCTTCAAGCATGATTGATAAAGGTGTGGATGGATCTAACATTCTTGATGTTGATGTAAAGGATCCTACTTTAGATGGTGATGATGATGGACCTTCATAAAGTCAAAAGCCAAGGAGAACATCAAGGGAAAGACAAGTACGGTTTTATCATTCCCCAAGAGAGAGAGAAATCTCCTCTTTCAAATCGATAAATGTACAAAGGTGATGGACAGATGGTGAATGTAATATTCAAAGCAGAATACTACAATGACAAATCTGGTAATCCAAAAATATTGAGTAAATTGCCATCCAAAAACACCAATGATGAAACGATTTGGTCAAGGTCGAAAGGTATAGAAGGGTACATTATCTTCTAGGCTCTTAGGACAACAGTATGCGAATAAATCTGACAGCAACCAGCAAAAAGATCCTTCACAACAAAATCTATTCGGCTTCTGATTCCTCTCAACAAGCACAAGGAATTAGTTATCACAGAAAGCAAACAAAGCAGAACTTCACTTAAGTTCTTTATTTGAACACATAGCTCATCTAGAATTGACAGAGGTTCTGATAAGAGTTATGCCTAAGGCTTTGGCTAGTTCCTTGCACACATTAGTTAGAATTGTCGCTCCCGGATGTCGCCTGTAAATCCTCATTAGAGAATCTAGAATTCAGTACAAGTAATTAAGAGTAAATGCCACAAACAGATGTCTATCAAAATCAGTTACAGAATAACTCAAAATGTGTTTTCTCAATTGATAAGAAGTGTAATTGTAACAGATAGCAGAGGAAAGAAATGTACAAGCTATGAAACTGGCTCTTATCTCTGGTATATACAATGGCTATGAGTGTCGCCCTTATAGAGACAAAAATCGGCCGTCGATCACCAACCGTTAAGGTGTGATGTCATTGACTTGTTCAATTATCATTCCTTTGGAAATGATAAGTTGGGATAACCACCCATTCCTCGATTGCCCAATGGTCCAAGGGGGTTATCAATAAGTGTACTATTCACAAGGTGAGCATACCAACTATCCTCAGTCAGGATTTCAGACATCTCAAAAGAAGGAACAGTTAGTGATAGGGCTGCATATGAATATTCTGGAAATTTTTCTTTTATGTATAGTTGTTGGATGGCTAAGAGTGCATAGGAAATGAGAGAAGCAGTATTCACATGGTTGTATATATAATATGGTCTAGTTATTGGATCAGTGAGGTAAGTTGTTTGCTTTTACTTCTTCCAAGTATCGAGAATAGTTAGTTTTCCAATCTGTGTAGATTGCCCACAGGTCAGAGATGGAGCTAAATCTGGCAGCACTGGTGCAATCCTGATATCTTCTTGTAAAGATAAAATTCCAGCATGCATGTATAATATACCAAACTACAAACCTAGCCTGGAAAATTGTTTATCTGGATTCACTTCCATCGATCGGGAAGTGTGGCTGCGGATTTCGGCAGCTTATGTGTGTCGGATTGCGACGGGTTTTGGAGAAGTCGGATTCCGATGACCTTATAGCGATGTGTTTTTCTGACGTCCGTGACGAATTGAAAAAAATTAACTTCACGATGCACGTCGCAAATCGTGGCGGGTGTTGTTGTGGCCTTTGTCGGCCTCTCCCTTGTTTGTTGATCCTTCATCACCCTCTTTATCCTCCTCACTCTCCTTATCCTCCTCACATTTAAATGCTCTTCTTGCTCTTTCTCTTTGCTTCCTCCTCTTGAACTTTGCTTCTTCCTCTTGCTCTTCCTCTTTACTTACTCCTTGCAAAATCAAAAGTGGTGAGCTCAAGAAAAAAAGAGAAGGTGGAGGATGGAGGTTTTTTATTATTGGATGTAAGGTAACCCCTCTCTCTATCTCTTTTTTTTTCTCTCTCTCTTTCTCTTACATCATAGTCTCCATCTCAATGTGATTGCAATTTGGTTTTATTGACTTCACGTTTTTTATGCAGGTTTATTTTGAGGTAAAAGAAGCGGTGGATCTACAAACGTTTCGGAAGGTAACAGGCAGGTCGGAGAGGCCGTCAAAATAGGTGGGTCTGCATGATTTTCTCAATGAATATTCCGATGTCTTATTTTCTATTCATCAGAATCGGAATAGGCGGATCTGTGGGGTTTGTTAAAGCAGCGCCTATTCTGATGTCAGATCTTCTATTCATCTGTTGTATATCTAGTTTTTTGGTGCAGATCTAATTAACTCTGAAAAGTCAAACTCTAAGTGTAATATGAAGTTGGCCTCAATTTTCCATATAAACAAATGTAGCAAATATGACTAAACTAGTTGAATCTTTCACAATTCACATGCTCTACAAGAGACTTGCAACGAAACAATCATTGCAATCATGGGATTATTGGAAAGTGTCGTAACACCTTGCATGGGATAGTGGTCCCTTGTAAGTCGTCTTGATATTGAGGAGTATCACATATAGGACAAGCTTTCAACCCCTGATACTCACCACGATATAATATGCAATATTTTGCACAAGCATGGTGCAATGTATAGTCCATTCGCATTGCACTCAACATTTTTCATGCCTCACCTCATGTCTAATGTTTCCTTCTAAGAGTAGTTTGTGCAATGCGAAAAATGTCAACATTTCCTAGCTATTTTGAGGCCTAAATTGGCAATTTTTGTACATAGTTTTGGATCTAACATTTCACACGTGTGAATGAGGCCTAGATACTTTTATTTTAGTATACATTTCATGTCAAAGAAGTCTCAAACTTCAGGACCTTCGAAATGACACCAAAATCATGTTATTTGGACATATAGGCCAAAATTGGCTATTTTAGGCTACTGGTGTCCTAAATTTGGGTCCTAAGTTCTAGAGAGAGGAGAGAGAGTCGTCTCTCTCACCTATATTAGGCTGAAATTCGTGGAGAACAGGATGGAGAAACTTATTGTATTGTTGAGAGAGATCAATAGATCATTGTCACAGTTTCTTCCTCCATTGAGAGCATTGCTTTGTGTATTGTCTTCAAGCTTTTGTGTATGATCTTAACAGGTTTCCAAAAGTGGTAAGGTGCTATTGTAGGGCTGGTATGATGTTGTTTTTGGCTGCCATCAGTACCTTTTATTAGTTTCTTTTGTCTCTTGAATGTTTTGTCAAGTTCATGTGTATCAAAGGTAGCATTAGGATGCTTTGCCATTTCTAGCTTTTGTAGCTTGTTGTGCAAAGATCTTAGCCAAGTATTTTGGGAGTTTGGATCCATTAAAGATCCACTTTTTCCACATGGTATCAGAGCTAGTTGGCTGTTATTTTTAGTAAGGTTTTCATCTATGGTGATATTTGGATGTTTGATCAAATTCTAGCATGATTATGCATTGCATTGTTGATCAAATCTTACTAACCTTTGTTTTGTGAGTTGAACTTGTGGATCAAAAGCATATTTCAGGTCTATTGAAGATCAAAGGCTGAGAAGAAGCTATTTTGGATTGGATCATAACACCTAATCATTTGTTGATTGTGAGGCTTGTGCATATTCGATACTAACAATGTTCAGTTCAATGTATTGTTGACAATCTCCACTTCTGTGGATGAACACTCTCCTTTGTGGATGAAGACTCTCCTTAAGTGGATGAACCTTCTCCTTAAGTGGATGACAAATACTCTTTGAGTGATTTAGTATTTCTCCAAAAGGCTGAGCAAAGCTCCCACTTGGATAAAAGATCCCCTTTTGGGTGAACAGATTGTCAACAATCTTTTGCATAAAGTTTGGTGTACTATGTTAAGCATGTAAGTTACTCTCCTTATGTAATTTGATTGGATCATTTGCTGGAAGGTTTTAACCATTATGCAAATGTGCTTTTAGGTCCTTAACAGGTTGAGGAACATTCTCATATGAACTGATCTTAGATCTACATCTAAACACCAAGATTTGACAAGCTAGTGATGCTAGTCTTGTGATTCACTAAGTGTGCTCTTTTATTCACCTCTAAAGCTTGTATATATCACTTGCTGGAGTTTATAAACTTTTAGAAGTGTGGTTTACATGTGGTTTTACAGGTTGAATCAATATCTTAGTGTGTTGATCATATGTTGATCAAGTTTGTTCAATTCTAGGTATTCTTGGCAGTCTAGTCTTTTGTATTTTCTAAGAATGCAAGTAACTCTTCACACCATAAATTGATTTGGTCACTTGCTGGAAAGTTTGAGAGTTTAAGCAAGAGTGTGTTCAGGTTGGTTTGAGTTTTTAATCCACTCTTAGTGTGTGCAAAGTGTTGCATGTGTTTTCAATCTTCCTTTCTATGCTTGGAAACCAGCCAGGTTCAAGATAGAAGTGTTTTAGGGTCCTAGATCTTCTGAGATCTCCTTATCCATCATTTGTTGAGAGGAAAGTGAGTGTAAGGTGTATTAGGAAAGAGCCTAAAAGTTGAAAAATCATTATATTCATGGCTTCCAATGGTGGGATCATGCTAGAAACTAATGATAGATTGAGTTCATCAAACTACTCTACCTGGAAAGTGAAGATGGAATCCTTACTTGAGTTGAATGAACTCATGGACATAGTTGCAGGAACTGAAGAGATACCACCCATAGTTCAAGAGCAACAAAGGTTTGATAAGAAGGCCAAAAGGGCTCTTCATATCATTAAAATGAATGTTACCAATGAACTTCTCAAGGAAGTTGGTACTAGTCAAAGTGCAAGTGAGGCATGGAATGCCTTGAAGAAGCTCTTTGAATCAAAGTCCACATCTAGGGTATCGACCCTAAGGAGGCAAATATTTTCTAGTAGGCAAAGAGAGGGTGAAAATGCTCATGCATTTGTCTTGAGGGTTAAGTCCTTAAGTGATGATCTAGCATGTATTGATGAAAACATAAAAGATGGTGAAATAGTCCAGGTTATGTTGAATGGTTTGCTAGATGAACATGCTAACCTTGTGAAAAATTTTGCCATTCAAAGAGTCTTGCCAAGTGTGGTTGACTTGCAAGAAATCTTATTGGCTGAAGAACACAGGTTGCAATCAAAGCTTGATGGTGCATCCTTGCAAGGTGGAGGTGAAGAGGCTTTCTTCACAAAAGGAAAAGTCAAAGGCAAAAGTAAAGGCAAAGGGAAATGGTCCAAAGGTGGTAACTCGGATCATGATGATCACTCTTCCTCCTCCTCTTCTACTTCTTTTAGAAAGAAAGACACGTCAAAGTTCAAGTGCCTTTATTGTGGGATAAAAGGTCATTTTGCAAATGAATGTCATAAGAAGCAAAGTAATGAAGGTAGAAAGCAAAACAACTTTTGTACTTCTAATGAGAATCTAGATTCTTGTGATTCTCTCATGATGTTTTCTTCAAGTCTAATGTCAAGTGGAAGTGACAAGGATTCATGGTGCATAGATAGTGGATCTAGTTCACACATGACTAGTCACAAGGATTTCTTTACTTCTTTGATCTCTTATGTTGGAACCAAGAAAGTCGTTCACATGCCAAATGGTGGTGAGTGTATGATCAAAGGTATTGGCTCAATTCCTATTTGCCTTTCTACTAATAGGAATGTAAGGCTTGATGGTGTTCTTTACATTCCTTCACTTTCAAGGAATTTGCTAAGTGTTGGTCAAATGTTAAAACAAATGGTACAAGACAAAGTTTGTTGGGGATGTTTGCTTCATTACTAAGGGAGATGTCTTGATTGCTATGGGCAATAGACAAGGTAGACTTTACAAGCTTGATGCATTTGTTATGTCTAACAAGAGGAATGAAATGGATGTTGGTGGTTCTCTCAACTTTCAAAAGTCAATCCCTATCATCAATAAGATTGGTAGATCTTATGCAAAGTCTAAAGAACTTCCTTATGCTAGATCTAGGTTGAGATCTAATGAGCTTCTTGGAGATAGTTATTGTTGTGCTAACTTGGCAACTTTTGGTGAATCTATGATCAATGTTTTGGATCCATTGGATCTTGAAGATGGACTAGTGCTACCTACTAGTCAAATGGAGTCTGGTGGTGCTAAATTAGTATCATGTTTGAACTCTTCTACTCATAGATTTCCAAGTCTTGGTGGCTCTTCAATGGAACTACATGGCAATTGCAAAAATGAAAAAGGTAAGAAGAGAGCTAACTTCATCAATGGAGGTGATGAAAACTCTTCTTTGGAACTGGTTGTTGCTAATGACTTATTTACTCATTTGGAAAGAGATTGTGCTTTGAGCATGATTGAAGAAAAAGTTTCTTTTGTATCTTTATGTGATGAGTCCAGAAAAGTCATTTGTGAAACAAGTGGTGTCACATGCATTCATAAAGAAACTAGATCAAAAGGTTCTATCGTGAGACTTGGTGAGGAAAATCTCAAGTCAAAAGGGAGAGATGAATGTGAAGTGTTCAAAGTAGGATGTACTTTGAATGATGCTTTTGTGAATGATAGTGAGGGTTCATTATCATTACCTATATCATTGACTAGAAGTCCAGGTTTGACAAGAAAAAGTACTTCAATCATTCTTATGTTGAAGGAACTATGTATTCTTTTCATGGCTTCTAATGTTCAAGAATCTTCCATTTCTTATGATGCAACTATCAAGAAGGAGATTGCTAACTTATGTGGTGTGATCATTAAGAGGGAGTCTTGTGAAGGAAAGGGCAATGGAAGAGTGACTCTTGGGAAGATTCAAGACATGGATCTTACATCTCTTCATCAACTCAAAGGTTGCTATGATTGTGGTGGAGTGTTCATGCATGATCAAGATGGCAAAAGGTTGGATGAAGAAGACTACATGGAGCAACTCAAGTGGCAATTTCTCCAAGGCAAGGAAGATCTCATTGGTGAGCTCATTGAGGTTTGGTTTGATCTCAAATGGGCTGGTTTGATTAGGTTTGAAACTCAACTTCATCTACTCTACTTCATGTTGGATAGAATTGTACAAATCTATCTTTTGGTTTATGATGGTGAAATTGTTTTCACTAACTGTAGTCAAAGGTTGAAATCAAGCAATGATGAGATCTTGTGGGATGTTAATCATGTGTTTGAGAGGGAGTATCTTCAGAGGTTCTGATTTGAAGATGTTTATGAATGCAAAGTCCTTGATGTTTTATTGGAAGATCAAGATGTTGATCTTGAATTGCTTCATCAACACCAAGAGGCAAGTAGCAATTGGAAGCTAGTCAAAAGCATCAAAGGAGAGCCACATGGGCAAAGCATTTTGGATCTGTTTTTACAAGTTTTTGAAGGTTCAAGTAAGGTTCTTGGAGCAGCAAGGAAGTGTCCTTTTACTCTACCTTATTTGTTTAATCTCATGTATGAACATTGTCATGTCAATGTGTTGGAATTGTCAAAATTCAATGAAACTAGTTCCATAGTTTTGCATCCTTTGGATCTTGGAGATGGAATAGTTATCATTGTTGGTTCTCATGATAAAGTACATGCATTCATTCAAATCTTGAAAGATATTGAAGTGGTCAATATGTTTACTTTTGAGCAAAGTTCAAGATCTAGCATCCTAGTGTTGGCAAATTGGCAAATTGTTGACAATGTAGGATCAAGGGTTGTATGCAAATCTTGTGGAGATACTTCAAGTATTTCAAGTTCAGGTTTTGCATTCAAATGGAGCAGAGAACACATCATTTTGGCATTCATTCACTCAAGGGCTTTTATGGATTGGAGATCTACAAAGGCAAGGTGGTGATGGAGGTTCATTCATGGAGATACATGGTGCATTCACTATGGGCATAGTGGAATGTGGAGGAGGCATGCAAACACTTGTTGGTTACTTTCACTTACAACTTGTTTGCTGCTGTTTTACAGAGATTTCAAAGGTGGATACATGGAGTAATCCTTTCATTATAATTCTATGCTCTTTGACATGTATCTTGTTCACCATTCTATGTAAAATTGATGTAAGAAATAGTGAAGCATCCTATATGGACACTATTATCTATATCAATTATGTTGTACTTCATATTGTACATATTAGAACACTTGAGAAGAGATCTATTATCATGATGGAGATCATTCTTAGGTTGGTGCAAAATAGTGTTGAAAACTAGCAAGTTAAGTTGAAGAGGGAGTGTGAAAATTGTCAACATTTCCTAGCTAGTTTGAGGCCTAAATTGGCAATTTTGTACATAGTTTTGGATCTAACATCTCACACGTGTGAAAGAGGCCTAGATACTTTTATTATAGTATATATTTTATGTTGAAGAAGTCTCAAACTTCAGGACCTTCAAAATGACACCAAAATCATGCTCTTTGGACATATAGGCCAAAATTGGCTATTTTAGGCTACTGGTGCCCTAAATTTGGGTCCTAAGTTCTAGAGAGAGGAGAGAGAGTCATATCTCTCACCTATATTAGGCTGAAATTCGTGGAGAACAGGTTGGAGAAACTTATTGTATTGTTGAGAGAGATCAATAGATCATTGTCACAGTTTCTTCCTCCATTGAGAGCATTGCTTTGTGTATTGTCTTCAAGCTTTTGTGTATGATTTTAAGAGGTTTCCAAAAGTGGTAGGGTGCTATTGTAGGGCTGGTATGCTGTTGTTTTTGGCTGCCATCAGTACCTTTTATTAGTTTCTTTTGTCTCTTGAATGCTTTGTCAAATTTATGTGTATCAAGATAGCATTAGGATGCTTTGCCATTTCTAGCTTTTGTAGCTTGTTGTGCAAAGATCTTAGCCAAGTATTTTGGGAGTTTGGATCCATTCAAGATCCACTTTTTTCACATGCAATAACATGTACATAATGAAATGAATTTTCATAATATAGAATAAAATCATCTAGCCAACTAAAACTTTTTACTTGAACAACACATCTACTAAAATCTTTGAAAAAAATCTCAATCTTATTTACCCAAATAAGGATGTAACACTTGTATCACTCCATTTATACTTTGCTTGGAGGTTCAATAAAAGCAACAAAGTGTCCAAACAAGATGTCTTTGCTTCAGGATATAGTGGTGTGTTGGATTCTTCTCTGAATTTTTTTTCCTCAACACTAATAAATGATTTACTATCATGTTCAATGCGTTCTACCACGTCATGATGCTCATAGACATTATTTATCAAGTTGTTCATGATTTCAACTTCATCTTGAGTGCAAAAATCATGTTCATCACTTGATCTTGATTTTGAAGAAAAAGAAGAAGTAGGTTGAGGCTGATTTGTTTTGGCATGTTGTTGTTCATCTATTTTCATCATGGCTCTCAATCCTATACTCTAACAATGTGATAATTGATTTGTGTGTGGCCCATTGTCACACACATCTTACACTCTCCAATCTCCAATTTCGCTTTCTCTCTCACACACTCTTTCATATCTCTCTTTCATTTTTCACACACTCTTTCATTTTTTTTTTCTCTCCCTCACTCTCTCACACATCTCACACACACACACACACTTTTTTATTTTTCACACTTCATGTCTCTCTCCAAGTTCTTTTCACATCTTTTTCTTTTTCTCTCAATAGTCATGTCTATAGTGGTAGCAGAGGATCAAGGTGGAGGCCAAGATCCTCTTCCGGTGGAAGAGGAAAAGCCTCAGGATCAGATCAATCCGATCGAGTGCGAGATTTTTATACTATACCATATCCGGAAGAAAGGCAAAAGATGAAAGCCCTTTGTCTTTCCAAAAGAGAATCTGATCAACAAGATCGTGGTATTTGGTCCAAAATAGTGGCACTCACATCACGGATACACAAATTTTTAACCTTTTTTTATTTAGTGCCCTGATTTGTCTCTAATAATGTGTTCTATCTACAAGAGCGCGGTCCCTAGTATTATTATAAGAAGGTTTGGAGGGGCTCTCAATGGGTGACTCCATCACATTTTCAAATAACCCCAAAGGAAAATCTTCAACAACATCAACATCATATATTGTGGCCAAACCTATGACTTCGTCAACATGCATCATCCACCAAATCACACACCAAATCCTCATCCAATGCCAATGATGATCCAAAATCTAGACAAAGTTCCTGTTAAAAATTCACAATTCTAGCTTGACTAGTTTTGGTCATATTACTTGTAAATAGTTAGATGGTCATGATGTGGCTTGTCACACGTGCCAAATAGCATAGGATTCCATTCATAAGGATGTTCTCAAGTAGACCTAAGTGTTAGAACCTTTGGAATGAGTCCAAATTATGCTTAAATACAAGAGAGAAAAAATAGGAGCTATTTTTGGTAGTTTTTGCATTGTCGAGGGATCTCAAAGATTCCAACCCTAGCTTGGTAGGGATGAAAGATCCACCAAAATTAGCATTAGGAATAGGTTTAGGGCTACTCATACCTGCCCAAAACCGTGATGGATCATGTATATATAGGTGATGATATCTCACCAAAATCAATCAAGCAATTTCATGATTTTTCTCTCATAATGGTGCAATTGCTCTCTATGTTCATAATTGTTTGAGTACTTGTGATTACTAATGATTATAGGATTGAATGTAGGTCTGGTGTACAGTACTCAGACTGTGGGAGGCCGTACTTTTATGCGTGTGAAGCCTTCTTCAAGGATTTGGGCCATTTACTGAGGTTCAAGCATAGATTTTTGATGGATTTTGATGGTTCAACTTGTGCTAATCTTATGAAATCATAATCTATTAATTCCCTCATCATTTCAAGTGTTTTAGGATCATTATTTGCTGTAATTTTTACATGGTATCAGAGCCTAAAGGCTGAAATGAGCTAAATCCTTGGTTTTCATTCAATTTGATCACAATTTTTGATCTAAATCTTGTGTAGATTGGATCTTAACATCTAGCATTGATTCTAGAACTCAAAGTGAGTCAAATACAATGGAGATTGGTGTTGTGTGACTTCATTTGCAGGTGATTAGGTGTCTAAAACCAGAGGCAAAGTTGAATTCAATTCACATTACAGGGTGTCTTGCAAAGCAATTGAAGGCAAAACTCCTTATGAGATGTTGTATGGAAAGAAACCCAATCTTAATCACTTGAAAGTTTTTGGGTGTATATGTTATGTGCATGTGCCATTGGAAACAAGAACCAAGGAGGATCCATCTTCCACAAGAGGGATCATGCTTGGATATGCAAGCTCAAGCAAGGGCTACAAAGTCTATCTCCCATCCTTGAACAAATTTGTTGTTTCAAGGGATGTTATCTTTGATGAACATCATATGCATATGCTTGAAGAAGGCTCAAGTGCTCCAACAATCAAGAAGAACATGGCTGAGGAGCAAGATCTTGGTTTTGAGGAGGAGCTCATGGAGGAGCAAGCACCAAACCCATCTATCACACCAAGGAGATCTTCAAGGGAAAAAGTGGAGCCATCAAGGCTCACATATCAAGGAAAAGGAAAACAAGTTGAGGGTATCTCATCCACTTCTTATGATTTATCTAGTTTTTAAGAACCATCTAATGTTGAAGATGCATTAAACTCCAAAGAATGGTATAAAGCTATGTTGGATGAATATGATCCTATGTCAAATGGATGTCTCTAATGCTTTCTTGAATGGTTTTTTGGAAGAGGATATCTATATGGAGCAGCCACAAGGGTTCATCAAGCATGGAATGGAGAACAAAGTATGTCATCTCCAAAGAAGCATCTATGGCTTGAAGCAAGCCTCGAGATCTTGGAATTCAAGACTACATTGCTATCTCATTTCACTTTCTTTTGTTCAAAGTGAATATGATCCCACTCTTTACATTAAGTTTGATGATGTTGGTACTGTAGTTTTACTCATTTATGTAGATGACATCATCATTAGTGGAAATAGTATTGATGGTATTGAAAAAATCAATATAGATCTATCCTTAGAGTTTAAGATGGTAGATCTAGGGTGTCTTCACTTAATTTTAGGCATAGAGGTACTTAGATGGTCTGATTTTATCTTTATAAGTCAAGTAAACTATGCTCAAAGTCTTTTGAAAAAGTTTGAGATGGAAGTACGCAAAAGTGTTGACACACCAATGGAGCAAGATGTAAAAGTGCCAAATGAAGATGATGAAAGATCCTTCATGGACATCACTTTGTTTAGGCAATTAATGTGGATCACTATAACTAGACCAGATCTTAGCTTTAGTGTATGTAGGTTGAGCCAATCCATGCAAAAGCCATTGAATATCCATTGGAAAAAGGCTAAGAGGATTCTAAGATACATCTCGGGTACATTGGATTTTGGGATTCTATATAGAGGAGATGTGATTAACCTTCATGCATTTAGTGATTCAGATTTTGCAAGGGACAAGAGGGATAGGAAATCAACAAGTGCCTATTCAACTTTCATGGGAGAAGGTGTGGTTTCATGGCTTTAAAAAAAGCAAAAGACTATATCTCTATCTTCAACCAAGGCCGAGTACAAAGCTTTGACAACCACTACAAAGGAGGTACTTTGGATCAAGAGATTATTGGTGGAGCTAAAGATCATGGATTCAAAGGAGGCACCAATCATCTACAATGACAATATATCATCCCAACACCTTGCATCTAACCCAATCTTCCATGCAAGATCTAAGCACATTGAGATATGCCATCACTTTGTGAGAGAAATGGTGCAAGCCAAGGAGATTGCTTTGGAGCTTGTTCCAAGCAATGAATGTGTAGATGATCTACTTACTAAGCCACTTCAAAAGACACCTTTTATGAAGTTCATATCATTACTTGGAGTGATTAGTAAAAGCAATGATTGAACCAAGCTAGATAGTGAGGAGGAGTGTTAAAAATTCACAATTCTACCTTGACTAGTTTTGGTCATATGACTTGTAAATAGTTAGATGGTCATGATGTGGCTTGTCACACGTGCCAAATAGCATAGGATTCCATTCATAAGGATGTTCTCAAGTAGACCTAAGTGTTAGAACCTTTGGAATGAGTCCAAATTATGCTTAAATACAAGAGAGAAAAAATAGGAGCTATTTTTGGTAGTTTTTGCATTGTCGAGGGATCTCAAAGATTCCAACCCTAGCTTGGTAGGGATGAAAGATCCACCAAAATTAGCATTAGGAATAGGTTTAGGGCTACTCATACCTGCCCAAAACCGTGATGGATCATGTATATATAGGTGATGATATCTCACCAAAATCAATCAAGCAATTTCATGATTTTTCTCTCATAATGGTGCAATTGCTCTCTATGTTCATAATTGTTTGAGTACTTGTGATTACTAGTATAGAGTACTCAGACTGCGAGAGGCCGTACTTTCACACGTGTGAAGCCTTCTTCAAGGATTTGGGCCATTTAGTGAGGTTCAAGCATAGATTTCTGATGGATTTTGATGGTTCAACTTGTGCTAATCTTATGAAATCATAATCTATTGTTTTCCTCATCATTTCAAGTGTTTTAGGATCCGTATTTGCTGTAATTTTTACAGTTCCATTCCTTTTAGCCATCCACTAGGTGAGTCTAAAGGTGTGGATGACAGGTCAACAATTCTTGTATGCCACCTGCTAATATGGGTCAATTAATAGGCATCGTTTGTGGTTGTGTTAAATTTTTCTTTTTACCATCGTGGACATTGCAAAACACGTCAGAATAAGGTCAGCGGAATGCGACAAAAATAAATTACATCAGAATCTGACATTTATAAGTTTCCGGCTTCCCGGACCTTGGGTCACATTGATTAATGTTGGGTCCAACGTGGACATCGGATTCCAACATCCAAACTGAACATTAGAATCTGATGTCAAAGACGCCACTACCTGCACCAAGATACAAAATAATCATATAAGTGACAACGTATAAAAATAGTACTATCTAAAAATTAAAACATGAGAATCATACAATAATCAGAAGATAAGAATCGTGCTATTTGTGAAAGATTCAACTAGTTTTATCACATTTTGCAATATTTCCATATTTGGCATATTGAGGCCAAAACTTGTTTTAGACTTAGAGGTTGACTTTTCAAAGCTCATTAGCCTAAATTTCATTTGAATAAACACTTTTTGAAAGTGTGGAAACTTAGAATGTGAGTTTGAGTAGATTCAATTTGAATAGTTGGGTACATTGAATCTAGACCCAAAATTAGTAGGGTTAGCATTTTGTTGGGAAAGCCAAGTGGCCAAATAGGGTTTGGACTTGTTATGAAAGGATGTAACTCATGGAGAGAGTGATCTTCTCTCTTCTCTATCTCATTTCATGCTTATACATGGTTCTCTTGGGTTCTACTATCCATTGGTGCACTATCTTGGTGATTGCTTGCAATTCTATGTGTAGAATGATCTATATTTGTTTTTTCTGGATCCACACGTGTGAAATACAGTAGCCTGCTGGTTTTGTACGGAAACAATAGTACATAATCATTTCATTCAAGTCTAATCAAGTTCTATTGGTGTTTGCATCTCAATTTGTGTGTAGATGCTGATTTTTCTACATTGGTGAGATTGGTAGTGTAATTCTCTTTCTAACCAAAGATCATTCAAGTAGATTGGATCTTAAGGATCTAAAATCTTTCACATGGTATCAGAGCTTCTGTTTCAGATTATGAAGGAGGAAATCAGATCTATCAATGATTTGGTGAAGATATCAAGTCTAGAGCATGCTAGAGAGGATTCTACACCAAAATCGGATTTTTTGCAGATCAAAACACTAAATAGGTCAATATTCTTGTAAAATTCTGATTTTTGAATTCACATACTGGATTTGACCAATTTTTGGATCATTGGTTCAGCCTAAGTGGTGGCTTATAGATTGCATATCAAATTTTCAGCATTTGCATGTAGATTTGGAATAGTCTTTTTTTTGTAATTTTGTCAAGACCCTAATTTTGATTGGATATCTAGATAGTGAGGTTGTTGGACTTCATTTGAGTGTGTTTCAATCTTAGGAAGTGGCAAAAGTCATTAGATTGAGGATAGATCATAAGGTGATCAAAATTCCATGATTCTACGTGTTGATTTGCTTGGATAAGTGCTAGAAGAGAATTTGTGAGATAGTTTCAAGTCTTGGTAATTTCTTTTCAAAGAATTTGTTGTTGTTTAAAGGAGTGGTTTGTGCATTGAAACAGGTTGAAAGAGAAGATCAGGTCATTGCTACATGGCAACCTCAATTGGAGTCATGTTGGAAGCCAATGATAGGCTTACCTCAACTAACTATTCATTGTGGAAAGTGAGGATGGAGTCACTTCTTGAGATGAATGATGTTTTGGATATTGTTGTAGGTTTGGAGGAGAGACCAGCAACACAACAAGATCAAATGAGGTATGACAAGAGGGCCAAGAAGGCTCTACACATGATAAAGATGAATGTTACCAATGAACTTCTCAAGGAAGTTGGTAAGTGCACATCATCTTTGGAAGCTTGGAATTCATTGAAGAACCTTTATGAATCCAAGTCTACTTCTAGAGTGTTGACTCTAAGAAGGCAACTATTTTCTTGTTTGCAAAAGAATGAAGAAAGTCCAAGTACTTTTGTTTTGAGAATGAAAGCACTGAATGATGAGTTAGCTTGCATAGATGAAAGCATTAAGGAAGGAGAGCTTATTCAAGTGATTCTTAATGGCTTGTTGGATTCTCTTGCTAACATTGTTCAAAGTATTGCTATTAAAAAGACTTTGCCAAGTTTGATAGATCTTCAAGAGATCTTGATCAATGAGGAATATAGGCTTCAAGCAAGAGGTGGATCTACATCGACACTGCAAGAGGATGTTATGTTCAGAAAGGGCAAATTCAAGGGCAAAACCAAAAGTAAGTGGTCTAAAGGGCAAGATCAAGTGGATGTTTTTTCAAGTGGCAAAAAGAAGGATAGATCAAAGCTCAAGTGCTTCTATTGTGGCATCAAAGGACACTTTGCAAGTGAGTGCTACAAGCAAGGTAATCTTACTCTTCATGCGGATGGTTTGGATGTTCAAGATGCAAATGATGATGCTTTTGTGATGTCTTCATGTATGCTTGCTAATGATGGAGATCTAGATACATGGTGGATTGATAGTGGAGCAAGTTCACACATGAACTTTCACAAAGAGTACTTCACTTCTTTGTTGGCATATGGAGATGACAAGAGGGTGATCTACATGGCCAATGATGGTGAGTGTGCAATCAAAGGGATTGGCACAATTCCTATTTTTCTCTCTACAAATAGGAATGTTCATTTGGAGGATGTCTTGTTTATTCCATCTATTACCAAGAATTTGCTTAGTGTGAGTCAAATGCTAACTAAGGGCCTCAAGGTGGAGTTTGATGGAGATGCTTGTTTGATCAAAAGGAAGGATGTCTTGATTGGAAAAGGTAAAAGGCAAGGGAAGTTGTCCAACTTGACGCTTGTGTTATTGCTAACCAAGTTGGATGTGTTGCAAGGGAGCAAATTTCTATTCAAGAGGTTTGGCACAAAAGGATGGGACACCTCAACTTCAAGTCATTGGAGGTAATGGCAAGGAAGAAGGTTGTGATTAGTCTTCCAAGTTCCTTAAGTAATGACTAGCATGTTTGTGAGTCTTGTGCTTTGTCTAAGTCACATAGACTACCTTATACTAGATCTATTTCTGGATTTACAAAGCCTTTTCAACTTGTACATATGGATATTCATGGAATTACTACAATTAGCAATAGTGGAGCTAAGATGTATGTAACATTCATTGATGATTTTGGTAGATTTTCTTGGATCTATCTACTAAAGAGCAAGGATGAAGTGTATGATGTCTTTGTCAAGCTCAAGAATGCAAGGGATAACCAATTTTCCACAAAGATCAAGTGCTTGAGAGGTGACAATGGTCGTGAGTACATATCTAACAAGTTCAAGGCCTTTTGTGATGAGCATGAGATGAAGAGAGATTATACAACATCAAGGACCCCACAACAGAATGGAGTGGATGAGAGGAAGAACAGGACTTTATGTGAAAGTGCTAAAGCTATGAGGTTAAGTGCTAAGCTTGACAAACCATTTTGGATCAAGATTTGTTGTGTGCCAATTTCTTGTGCAATAGGTGGCCGAGTGCTATTTTGGATGGAAGGACACATTTTGAGATGCTATTCAAGAGGAGGCCAAGTGTCAATTTTCTAAGAATCTTTGAATGAACATGCTATGTCAACATTACTCTTGATGATAGGACCAAGGAGGATCCATCTTCAAGAAGAGGTATTTTTGTTGGATATAGTGAGGTGAGTAAAGCCTACAAGGTTTACATTCCTTCTACTAACAAAGTGATTGTTGGTAGAGATGTCATTTTTGATGAGGGGAACATTCCAAAGGTGTCTTCAAGCATGATTGATGGTAGAGTGGATGGATCTAACATTCTTGATGTTGATGAGAAGGATCTTACTTTGGATGGTGATGATAGACCTTCATCAAGTCAAAAGCCAAGGAGAACATCAAGAGAAAGACAAGTACCTTCAAGGCTCACATATAATCAAAAGGGTAAGCAAGTAGTTTTTGGAAATTATGTTGCTTTCCTAACCTCTTTGTATGAGCCTACAAATGTAGATCAAGCAAGGAAAGAAGAGGAGTGGATCCAGGCAATGGATCTCAAGTATCAAGCTCTTATGAAGAGCGAAACATCTTTTGGAGGATCTTCTTGTGTACATGGAGCTATCCAAGTGGATGGATGTTATCTTGCTGTAAAGTCAAGTAATGAATCTGGAAAACAAATTTTGTTCCATGACTTTGATGGTCAAGTTGAAGATCAAGAGGTTGATCTCAAAGCGCTTCAACTAGTCAAAAGGGAAGCTGGCAATTTGGAGCTAGTCAAGAGCATCAAAGGAGAGGTAATTGGCAAAGATGTTATGGATCTATTTCTGCAGCATATTGAAGACTCAAGTCAAGTCAAAGGAGCATCAAGGAAGTGTTGATCAAGTTTACTTTACTTGTTCTATCTCATGTTTGAGCAATTTCATGTGGATGTGTGCAAATTGTCAAGATATGGTAAAACTAGCTACATTGGTGAGCATTGTTTTGATGTTGGATTTGTACTAGCATTCTTGGCTGGTTTTGCTGATGGAAATGAAGCTATTGGAGGTTCATTATGTCACTCATTCATGATCAAGTCATCAAGGTATGATGGCATCTTATGGAAAGATGAAGATGGAGGCTCATTCATGGAGTATCATGGTGGATACAAGGCAACAAAGGACAAAGAAGGAGGAGACATGCAAGCAAATGTTGATCACTCAAATTTATTGTTTGTTTGCTATATTTTTTCAGAGAGTTCAGAGTTGAAAGAATGGTGGAATCATTTCATTTACATTCTATTTGATTCTTCATATTCTAGTTACATCTTGATTTGTAAAATTGATGTAAGAAATAGTGAAGCATCCCAAGTGGACACTATTCTCTATATCAATTATGGTTGTTTCTATTTTGAGCATTACATGATCATTGAAAGGAGATCTATTCTTAGGCAGAAGATCATTCTTATGATGGATCAAAGTTCTATTGTCAAAAACCATGCTAGGAGCAAGCATATTGAGATACAATATCATTTTGTGAGCCAGTCATTGTAAAGGAGGTGGAGCTTCAACATGTGTCTTCAAGGGAATGTGTAGCTGATATCTTCACCAAAGCATTGGGAAAAGACTTGTTCATGAAGCATATGACTTCACTTGGAGTATTATCAAAGTCTATGCTAAAAATAGCTGAAGAGGGACTGTGAAAGATTCAACTAGTTTCATCACATTTTGCAATATTTTCATATTTGGCATATTGAGGCCAAAACTTGTTTTAGACTTAGAGTTTGACTTTTCAAAGTTCATTAGTCTAAATTTCACTTGAATAAACACTTTTTTGAAAGTGTGGGAAAGTTAGAATGCGAGTTTGAGTAGATTCAATTTGAATAGTTGGGTACATTGAATCTAGACCCAAAATTAGTAGGGTTAGCATTTTGGTGGGAAAGCCAAGTGGCCAAATAGGGTTTGGACCTGCAGTCTTGAAAGACATGTAACTCGACATTATTACTAGGATAGTCTAGACCAAAAACAATAGAATATTTAGACATTTGTTGTATAGCAGCATAATTCAAGTGACCAAGTCTATAATGCTAAAGTAAACTTTTATTTGCTTGAATAGAAAAACTGAGCACCTGACTAGAGGCAGAAAAATAGTGACTTAATCTATGTGAAAGATTCAACTAGTTTCATCACATTTTGCAATATTTCCATATTTGGCATATTGAGGCCAAAACTTGTTTTAGACTTAGAGGTTGACTTTTCAAAGTTCATTAGTCTAAATCTCATTTGAATAAACACTTTTTGAAAGTGTGGGAAAGATAGAATGCGAGTTTGAGTAGATTCAATTTGAATAAGTTGGGTACATTGAATCTAGACCCAAAATTGGTAGGGTTAGCATTTTGGTGGGAAAGCCAAGTGGCCAAATAGGGTTTGGACCTGCTATAAAAGGATGTAACTCATGGAGAGAGTCATCTTCTCTCTTCTCTATCTCATTTCATGCTTATACATGGTACTCTTGGGTTCTACTATCCATTGGTGCACTATCTTGGTGATTGCTTGCAATTCTATGTGTAGAATGATCTATATTTGCTATTTTTGGATCCACACGACAGAAAAATACAGTAGCTTGCTGGTTTTGTATGGACATTAACAGTACATAATCATTTCATTCAAGTTTGATCAAGTTCTATTAGTGTTTGCATCTCAAATTGTGTGTAGATGCTGATTTTTCTACATTGGTGAAATTGGTAGTGTATTTCTCTTTCTAACCAAAGATCATTCAAGTAGATTGGATCTTAAGGATCTGAAATCTTTCACAATCTATACAAGGATCCATGTCTCTTTCCAAGTACAAGGATCTTGCCTGTCCTATCAACTACTTTGCATCGATCACATTCGAATTCACTTTATGTCCTAGATCTGTGATTTTGCTTACAAAGAGTAGATTCGTAGATAAGTCGGGTACATATTAGTCGTGCTCTTGTTGGTGTACAAAGCCTAAGAATCAGCTGAAAAACTAGAGGCTTCGTTCCTTTATGTGTCTTCCTGCAACAACATTGTGATGACTCTTGAAAGAGTCAGCTTTGGATGTGTCGTGATGATCATCACTCAGATGTCATATGAGCTTGGCAAACTTGTAAGCAGTTGCCTCACTACGTCTTGATTGTGTATGACAGATATGACAACGGCCATTTGCTTCAACAGGTTCTTGAATTGGTTGATGCAATTCTGTAGGGAATCACCATTCGCCGTAATGAGGGAGTAAAATTTCTTCCTGAGATGTAGCTTGGAAGCTTCTACTCAAGATGTCCCAGACTTCTTTGGATGTTTGGGCTTTGGACACATGGCCGATCTGAGTATCCTAAATGTTTAGGATGATCAGTGCAAATGCTTTGCCATCCTTCAACTTCCATCTAGCGATTGCTGCATTGTTAATTGCAGGCTTTCCTTCTATACTTGTAACAACGTCATACAACTCCTTAGCCATTAGCACTGTTCTCATCTTAAATTTCCACAGATGGTAATTAGCTCCATCAAGCTTGTCCATGATAGGACTGGCTTTCCCTTGGGAATCCATGTGGAAAATTAGTCTGAAGAAACAAAGTTTTTCTGATTACAAAGCCTTGCTAGCTTTTAGCCCTTCACTTGACGAAGATGTTCGCGAACTCGAACATCTGGAGACACAAAACACAAAGAGTTTTGCGAACACAAAAGTCAACGTCGACGAAGACAAACGGTTCATGAACACGAACGATTCGCGACCACGAAGGATCCACAAACGAGATTCATTTGCGGTCCAGCAAGAGAGAAAGACAGACGAGGTAAACGGAACCAACGGTGGAAATGAAACCCGTTCTGTCCTCACGCTCCAAGGAGTACCACTAGAGATCACGCAAGTACCCAGAAGTATAGAGATCTGACCTGATGGCATGACGTCAACAGATATTTCCTAGGTCATGACTAATCTGCCACTCTTGTAATTCCCAGATTAGTTGTAGATGTATAATCACTCTAATATTAGATTTACATAGAGATACCGTACTTACTGGATAATACTTGACATATATCAGAACAAGATACAAAGAGTGTAACTAAGAGAGAAGAGACACTAAAGAAGTCTGATGCTAGTAAGCAATCAAGACGAACACAGACACAAGCTCCGTTTGCATGCGAGAAGATAATTCAATCTAGGATCAGAAGATTCAATTGTCCGCTAGTGAAGCGAGACTACTACTCGTGAGAGAACCATACTTCTCTCATGCCAACGCACTGCATGGATTCGCATGCAGTGCCCTGAAGAAATCAGAGAAAATCAATATAGACTATTTTCTAGTTGTATCTGATCTTGGATGTTGAATGCTTATGCTGTTCATTTCATATGTCTGAGTTTTCTTGTTCCCTTTGAATTCCGCACCTTGGTTGAAACTAATTCGAATGCTATATTAATTTTATGAACGTAGATCAGTAGTAACTGACTACTCTCTAGAGGAATGTAGGAGTGTTTCAGCTGGCAGTGCCCAGCGAATGAATCTGAACTCCATCTGAATCTTGAAAGAGAGTCATGACTGTTTCATGAATTTTTCTCCTCACGATTCTCATCAGTCGTATCAGAGCATCTCACGATTCTCATTAGTCGTATCAGAGCATGTCACGATTCTCATCATAGTCTAAGTGATAGAAATAACTATCAGTGACTTAAGTATGAAAATCTGGTGCTAAATTACAGAACAAGAAGGCAATTACTCTATCGGCTAGTAGAGCCTTGTTTCTGTGGAAGCTTACCAGGCTACAGAAATAGATCTGATACCATGTCGCAAAAGAGGGGTGTGAAACAAAGATAACTAGAAAAAGAAACGAACACAAAAAAAATGAACTCAAATGAAAAATCTTTGTGCATAGCGGAATAAGTTATCACTCTTTTCTTAAGCATGACTATGCCTATCAAACTCAAACATAACATCAGCGAAATATTGGCAAAACCTTCTTGAAAGATTTGCGAAATTTATCTTTCAGCCAACTCGAAAGATTCTCAAAAGATTCGCAAAACAGTTTCTTTTAGAAGCTCGTGGTTTTCTTGTTAAAGCTCAAAAGATTCGCGAACAAAATCTTGTCATGAAATATCTTGTTTCTTGTTCAAAGCTCAGATGTCACAAAATTATCACAAACAATTTGCGAAATATTCTGAATTCTTCTTCAAGCTCAAAATTGTCATCTGTCACGAACAATTGCGAAACATGAAAATATCGCGAAGGACAAGTGTCGCGAATAATTCGCAAAACATGAAGCTGT
Organism: Diphasiastrum complanatum; assembly: GCA_029204225.1. Classification (NCBI taxonomy): domain Eukaryota; kingdom Viridiplantae; phylum Streptophyta; class Lycopodiopsida; order Lycopodiales; family Lycopodiaceae; genus Diphasiastrum; species Diphasiastrum complanatum. The sequence goes on from CM055103.1 coordinate 14,350,742, forward strand.
AACGAAGAGACAGACTGTCGCGAAATATTTGCGAACAAAAATTATTTGACCCTGGAATATCAACTGTCATAAACAGTTAAATCTACTATTATAGAATTAAAAGACCAAAAGACCTGTAATTAAAAGACCAAAAGACCTGTCTTGTAGCAATATAAATACATGTGCATTACTCAATGTAACTCACTCAATCAGAGACACAACAGCGAGATAAGATAGCAAGAGATGTATATTGATGATTTAGATTCAGAGTTATAAAAATTCATTTTTTGATCAATAGTTTTTTATTGTCTAAAATTATCTACAGTTGTCTCTTAATTCTGCACATTTATTCAATCAAGGCAAAAACTGTTCTATTAGTACATCGATCAAAAACAGATCTGATAGTTTGATTTATTTAAACTTTCATCGTGTTCTCTGAGGAAGAATTGTTATCATTTTTCTACACCAAGAACTGACCATGCCAACCGACGTCATGAAGACATTTTAGGTCTTTGGCAATTACATCCAGAATCTGGTAGTGGCCAAATTTTCCTTGGACGACAGGTTAGTGGAACTGGCAACAAATAACATGCAATTGCGAGTCGACATCACCCAGCTCTAGGTGCCCTGATCCTACGGTTAGCGTGGCAATAGTATTCGCCCATGATTTTGCACGTTTAATGGGCATATCAACGAGATGGGACGACCACCTATCTGGAATCTTTTTTGATTCAAACATAGCCCTGGCATTACAAAAAGTGGAAGATCAACTGCCAATGGCTCACGTTTTTTTTGAACGGCCTTCGTAAGCCGGACAAGCCATTTTCAAACATGGGTCAACCAAAGCTGGTTAACTGGCGTCCATAAGTCCTCCTTTTCCTCCAAGGACCAGACAAATGCCAAAAATGCCTGGAGTTCATAGAAGACGTGACCAGTTACATGATTCAACAACAACATGCGAAACGGGGTGCATACTAAACTCCATAGTGGCCGAGGGACCGATGCTACTCCAGGTCAAAGGCCCTGTTGAGGGTATTATTGTGTAAATAAATAAATTTGTCGGAAAGAGTAGAACTAAGCTGTGAGGGTCATGCCATCCTGCGTGCGTAAGCCCATGGCCCAATGAGCATTTGTATATAATCATTTTTGAGTAAACTAGATTTTGGGCCTTGTAATTAAAAACAATATTACAAGGCCAAAGTTAAGTTAAACTTAAGCTCCTAAGTTTTTGTAATTAGTCAAAGGTCAAATGGTGGTAGGTGTGGTGTGTTTCATCTTACGGCATAGATTAGTTTGTGCTTCTTGTGAAGGGTGTGGATTTCAATCCCACCTTCTTAAAAGTAGCCAATAGGAAGCAAGGGGCAAGGGCCACCCCAAAGATAAAAAGGCACCATTTGTCACCATTTTAGATGCTTATTCAGAGGATGAAGCTCTGCCAAATTGGAGAGCAAGCATCCTCAAGTGTTAATCAATCTTGCTATTGTCTCTTGTTGTGTTTTGCTTTTTTTTGCTTCCATTTTCATTGGTATTGTTTGTAATAGTTATGGCTTCTACTTTAGCATGCACATTGAGCACTTGAGCTAACCTACATCTCTCTCTCTCTCTCTCTCTCTCTCTCTCTCTCTCTCTCTCTCTCTCTCTCTCTCTCTCTCTCTCTCTCTCTCTCTCTCTCTCTCTCTCTCTCTCTCTCTCTCTCTCTCTCTCTCTCTCTCTCTCTCCCCTTTCACCTACAATCATGATGAATGCTTTGTGCTTAGAGTTAGAGAAAGTAGAGTTAAGTTGGGGTAGTGTTAAGATAGAGTTAGACAAGCATCTAAACTAGCAACTAAGCATAGTTGGGAATCTATCTTTGCATTCTAACCCTTTTGATAGGTGGAGGGCTGCTCACCACATGTTCTACACACCCTACACACCCATTCCAATGTTGACTCCTTGTACAAGAGGATGGGTCTGATTGACTAAAAAACAAAAGTGTCTAGAAATATCATATTGCAACAAAGTAAGCTCTAATAAAATGTGATTCAGTATCCAATCTTCCTAGAATCATTTTGCTTCACTTGGATTTCTGTTTGATCTTGATGATTCAATATAAAATCTTGATCCAATGCTTTCCATTCATTGCCAAGTTTGGACCATCTTCTATAATAAAATGTTAAAGAAAGCATTTGTTTTTCTATATGATATCTAAATTTCATTGGCGATCTGTTAACTATGCACTTGATATTACCGTCACTCTTTTTATCCCATTGATCATCTAGGAGGCCTGATAACATATCGTCTGTTAAATCATTACAAATAAATATTGTCATTGTTCTACAAATATTACATTCAACAAAAAAATCTACAAACATTGCAAAACGACAAAAATTAGTGCAATCTATTGTTTTTAGAACCTGTGCTACATTTCATACAATTTGAATGTCCATAAAAAACCTTGATCGGATGCTCTCTTCTACGGTAGAATCTAGAGGAATCCATTCTTCACTTGAGAAAGAGAGTAATGATATCATCTCTAATCTTCCACTTAAACCATTAATGGATGGTGTGTAAGATGAATCATAGAAGAACATACGAGAATCTAAAAGTGATCTCATGGAGCGGTTCTTGTATTGTAGAAGACCAATGTCAGATGCTGACAAGCAATTGTATAATTAATTTCCATTCGATTATGCTTGATAGATATAAATCTACAAAAACCAATAAAAAAACATATCATTTAAATACTCAGATACACGTCTAAATGATTGATGTAAAGCTCAAAGTCAAAAATTCTCCAAGACTTACAATTGCATTTGAGTCTATTATTTAAACTTACACCTTCCACTCTAATTTCCTTATTCATATACATATGTTGAACCAAGACCTCTGAAATGGATCGACCACCATGTGAAACTTGAAGTCTTAAATTCTACCTTTCTAAAAGCTCCTATAATCCATGTTTGATTTTCTCTTTTTATGGAAACACCTCTTGACAGATCTGGGCCTTGCCATATGACTCCTTGATCAACCCTTGGCTTCAGGCTGCTGGCCCCCTTCTTGAAGCAATGGGCTTTTTCTCAACGCTCTTCTCTTCTAACATTAACATGGATCTAGCTCTCCATGCTTACGCAATGTGGGATGCATAGAAGTCGCATTTTCATATCCTGTACCAAGGTACTGCGTACAAGATACAAATTAATGCTAATTCCATGGTCACCATCGGCATAGTGTCCGGTGATCGCCAACCCATTTTTACAAAATCAACTAAAGTAGAATCTAAATCTACTACAACAACATGTCTATCTTTATGAATAGCACATGCACTCGTAGTGCCGCTACCACTAAACAAATCCAATACCCAATCAGCTGGGTGAGAAAAAATATCAATTAAATGATTAATTAATTGTTGTGGCTTTTGGTAGGGACAAGCCACAGAACTCGTCATTGGATTCTTTAGGTTCTTGGTCACGGCTGGATACTGAAACAAGTTTTCAAAACTTGTCAGTCCGGAAGTGTTGTAATGAAGCATCGAGTGTTTGTCGTCCAAAGAATAATAACTGATGGTTATGTATTCTATTTCATTGCAAAGTCGTGCTCCTCCCGAGTTTCTGACATTGGGCTTGTACCTGACATGGAACATTACAAGTAAAATAAATAAAAAAATGTAACTTTAAAATAAAAATTCTTCAATATAATTATGAATTAGAATATGAATTAATAATTCAGGAACTTAAAAGCTTACCATACAACATTTTCTATTCTCGCATTACAGAAAGTTAGTAGAGCTTTCTAACCTGAAGCTGACTGCCAAGAAGAATGAAAAATAACAACTCTCTAAATTGGAGAAGTTGTGACTTCAAGAAAACCCTGCATAAAACTATGGATTTCAGTGAATTTGAAGGGGAAATCGTCATTTAATGATTCCTTCATCTGAAATCCATATGGTATATCGGCAATGTAGAGTGTATATTAAGGCAATTTTTCTAAAAAATTTGAAATTTCTCTACAATCGCCCTCCTCAACCGAGTAAAAGCATGATTGATTATCGACACTTTTGGAAAGGTAGGTCTCTAATGGATCCTCTTCTGCAATGGTCTCACCTTGTGTTAATCTCTCCCTGTCTTTTTTTTCTACTTTTGCCTTCAGAATATGTCTCTGAATTGCTTTGGAAGGACCTTGTTTTTCTTATCTTCAGGAGATTGAAAAAGAAAAAGCTATGCTTAGCATGGGAGACAAAAAATATAAAATAAAATAGGAGACTTAGCTTATCAAAAAATAATAATCAAAAGAAGAAAAAGCTATGCTTAGCATAGGAGACATAGAATATAGAAAATAAAGAATTAATCGGCAGCTATGCTAAGCATGGGTGAAATAAATACCATGTCTCTAAACAAAATCAAGAAATGGACTCAAAGATTCATTTCGGCTGCTCAGAGGATAAAGCCTCTGGCACTCATCGAAATCTTGACAATTTAACCCTGTCACAAGGGCTTCTTGAACTTTCATAAATAATTTATGCCTGTATTTAAAAAGTATAATTGTTAAAGATCCAATAAAATCATGAAACTCACTTTATTACAAAAAGTAACAAGAAAATAAATATTTAGATTATGACTATTACCTTTGAAATTCTTTCCCCATTTCAACCAAAGAAAGTTGACCACCGGCAACTCTAAAAAGAACACTTATTATTAGCTAATCCCTTGCATGTTCTTCCACTCTAATATTCCCATTTATGTAGGAATCGGCTTCAGAGTTTGAGTGCTAAAACTTGTTTCTTTGACTTTGAGACACCCTGAACAGGTTGGTCTTTTATTTGAAAAGTTTTCCATTTGTCAAAAAATTTATCAACCCACACCTAAAATATAAAAAAAAATTATTTGATAAGGAATTTAGGTAGTATTGAAATTGAGCTCAAAATTTTAGACTGATAAAAACAATTTAAAAGAATTATAATATATATTATGACTAGAGCATTCCATGATGAGCATAGAAAAAAATTTTACCTGGCCACTACAAAAAACAAGCTGAAAAAATTATCATATTTTGTAAGGCCTTGCGTAGGATTTTTTGAATCAAAAGACAGGCCTGTCTCTTGAGCATAGAGTGCTTTCAGTCAAGTTGATTCACATCTCCTGCTTTGGAGACTCTCGTGTATTCTTTGTGAAAGAATAGGATTATTTGAATGACGGTCATTTTCATCCGATAATCTTGATCAATGTTATGGTCCCAGACCAATAATTTTGTTTCTTCCACTATCAGGACAGCAAATGCAATTGCACTCATAGTTCAGAAGGATGCAATATGGGGATACTCTTGAGATAACTGTTTTCGGGGTTGTAAATTGTGTATGCCCCCAAGAACAAAAAAATGATATAAATCTAATAAAGAAAAGTCAAAATTTGCAACATCGTTGCATTCGCTGGGATCAACCAAAACAACAAAATGAATAACTATGGCCCGTGTATGATCTTTAAATTTTATTTTTAAGTTATGTACATGTGTTTCATTTGGTTCTCTTACTTCCATTGACATGTCTCCTATTATTGGGTCTACAAGTGGCCTATCACACTGATTTATATCTAAAATTATAGTTGTTTTTTTAAATTTTTTTTGTTTTATGAATATCTTCCCTTGATTTAGCAAGCTCAGAGGTATCTTGCAAGGGGCGGATGGAGGCACTAGGTAAGGACATCGATGGTTCAGTCGCGGCTTTTTTGCTTTCAGTAGACGAAATGGACTTGTGGCGATGTGTAGCCATGGTCTTTGGGCGTGACTTGGATTTAGTGGGAGAGGACTCATAAATATTATGAGATCTTTTTTTTTTGGGATGAGGGACCGCTACAGTATCATCCTCAACATTTTCAAAGGCTGGCTTTGTGACTTGAGCAGTGGTAGAAGCAGGCTTGCGAGGTCCAATAGATACACCTTTTGAATTCCGTAATGAGTATACTGGATCTTTCCCCTCAACAATAGCAACTAGGACCATTTTTAAGCATTGCTTCATGCTCTGGACAGAACCAAAAAACAAATTTAAAATATAATGAGTAAAGGCATATGTGCCAAGGTGGATACTATCGAAGCTACTCTTACGCTGATTTTGGAGCAACTCAAAGGTAAAGGGGTTGGCATTTCTGAGAGAGTCAGTGGTACAGCTATGGAAGTAGAAAGGACATTGTCAATGGGCCATGAAGCTGAGTTGGGTTTTCGAAAGTGAAAGCTACCTACTATCAAAGATTTAAAACCTCCAAAGTTCACTGGAGCAGTATCTATGAGAACTACTGATGCCGTTGAGAATTGGTTGCAAAAGTGGGAGAAAGCATTCTAGATGTGTGGCATAGACGATGAAACTGAGATGATTGCTGAAGCCACATATTGTTTTCAAGAGTCGACACAAAGGTGGTGGAGGAAGGTGGAAAGGGATGACCTAGTTCCAACCACATGGGAGGCATTCCGGCAAATGTTTGCGCAAAATTGGGTGCCTATGGATGAAGACAACAGAGCCATGCAACAATGGTCTTATTTGAAGCAGGATAACTTGAGCGTGCAGGATTATGCAGACAAGTACCGAGAGGCTTTGTTACGCATTCTTCAGGAAGTTCCTATGTACATGCAAATATTTCACTTTGTGGAGGGACTTCGAGAGAGTATTCCCCCTTTCGTGTGGAAGGAGCAATCTCATGATTTGCGGGGAGCCATCTAGATGGCTTTCTATTATAAAGATGGGAAAAAAGGCCCGGATCCTGTTGCGGTAGCTGGTACAAGTGGTTAGCAACCTTGGGGACGCACGGGCAAATGGAACAAAAAGAGAAAGTTTGAAAGTCAAACCAATCAGTGGCAAGCTCGGGGTGACCAAAGGAAGAATGGTGTAGGGGCTCCAAAAGGCAAAGGGTTGTATGGGCAACCCAATGCCCAAAAGGGTCAGCGTCCTTCAGTGTTGTCGCCTCAGGACCAAGAACGTGCAAAGAGGGACAACCTTTGTTTTGGATGTTCAGAACAACATAGGTGGAAGGAATGTCCATGAAAATTGATGCGGACCACATATAATCTTCAGGTGGATCAGATAAATCAGGGTGATGACCCTATGATAGTGAAAGAGATCGAGCAGGAAGCCAATCCAGATGTTCCACGCCTCATGAATGTTTCGGTGGTCAGGAGAGTGGACACGGCTCCACTAGTGCTTTTGTCAAAATCGGCTCGCCAAGGGTAGCAATTTCCTAACACTTCTCTTATTGTTATGTGAGGACAACTGTGTGGTAGAGATGTTCAGGTTCTATTTGACACAGGGTCCTCTCATAACGTGTTGAATTCAAATTTGGTACGGAAGTTAGGTGTGAATACTCAACCATCCCAGTACCAGTACATAGTGAAAATGGCTGATGAAAAGGGTACAAAGATTTGGGATAAGAGGGTTGTGGGCATTCCACTAACTGTACAAAGTTACACAGAAGAGTTGGATTTTGAAATTACACGGCTTGCGCAATTGATGTGGTGTGGGCATTTGTTGACACACGATGCGGAAGCCACACATAGCCTGGGATACTCATGTGTATGAGTTCCAGTTTGATGGTGTGATGCATTCCCTTCGTGGTGAGCGGGATGTGCCTCCTGGACCGTTTGTTTCAACTATGCAGTAGCGTAGAAACCATTGTGAGTACATGTGTGTTTGCTTTCTACTTGATATGTCTACTAATACTAGTCAGAGGAGCATGCAGTGTGTGCAAACCAGTACTATTGCCAATTTGGATCAAGAGATTAGGAGAGAGTTTTTAGATGTTTTCATAGATGGTCTTCCATCTATTTTACCTCCTAAGAGGAATGTTGAACATAAGATTGAATTAATACCCGGATCATGTCCTGTCAATAGACGTCCTTACAAAATAAGTCTTAAGGAGGAAGAGGAAGTGAGACGGATGGTCGATGATTATCTGGCCAAGGGGCAGATACGAACTAGTTATTCCTCTTTTGCCTCTCCGATCATTCTTGTAAAAAAGAAGGACGGATCATGGTGTATGTGTGTGGATTATCGAGGTTTGAACTAGATAACTGTTAAACATTGATATCCTATGCCACGTATAGATGATTTGCTTGATGCCTTGTCGGGTGCCACTGTGTTCAATAAAATAGACCTGAAGAGTGAATACCATCAGGTTAGAGTTCGTGAAGAGGATGTACACAAGACTGCCTTTAGAACTCGGTTCGGTCACTATGAGTATCTTGTGATGCCATTTGCATTAACTAATGCCCCAGCTACATTCATGATGATGATGAATGATGTGCTCAGACCGTATATGGATAAAATTGTCATAAACTTTGTTGATGACATTTTGACTTACAGTGCAGGTGAGGTCAAGCATATGGCTCACCTTGGGACTGTGTTGTCTACTTTGAGGGAGAACACTTTGTTTGCCAATAGTAAAAAAAGTGAATCGTTTAAAAAAGAGATTGAGTATCTTGGTCATGTACTGTCTGCTGATGGAGTAAGGCCAGATCCTAAGAAGGTTGCTGTGATCGTTGCTGTGCCAGCTGATTTGACAGCACTCCGTTCTTTTCTTGGATTGGCAGTATTCTATAGAAAATATGTTAAGAAATACTCCTATATTGCAGCACTTTTGACTGATTTGACTCAAAAGAATATATTTGGTGAGTGGACTGAATTGTAGCAAGCAAGCTTTGATCAGTTGAAGCAAGCTATTGTTGAGTGCGCCACTCTAAAAATTGTAGACCCTCAAAAGCCCTATGTTATAGATACAGATGCGAGTGACATTGCTGTGGGAGCTGTTCTGATGCAAGAGGCTAGGCCTATGTCCTTTGAGAGCAAGAAGCTCAACTCTGCTCAGAAAAATTATCCAAGCCATAGTTCATGCATTAAAGGCATGGAGACATTATTTGTATGGATCGGAATTTGAGGTATTCACTAATCATGATACCTTGAGATACTTTTGTAAGCAGCCAAACCTTAGAGGCCGGCAAGCTAGATGGTCTGAGCTCATGCAGGAATTCCTAATGGATATTCGGTACAAGAAAGGTGCCGAGCATTGTGTGGCAGAGGCACTATCTCGTGTGCTGTATCAGATGTCATTTGTAGTCATTGAAAATGACTTACTGTCTAAGATAAGAAAGGCTCAGCAGGAAGATCCTCACTGTAAGAAAGTGGAACAAGAGGTGAGTCTTGGCCATGCAGAGTCTCAAAAGGAGAGCTCTTCTACTTTGGCTTGCACTTATCTTAAGTATTCCATAGAAGATGGAATAGTGATGAGAAATGGCAAGGCTCTTATTCTAGCTTGTGAGGTGCTACAAAAGAGGATCTTGCATCTCTGTCACGATAGCCCTAGTGCTGGTCATCTTGGTGTGGATAGGACGTATGAGTTGATACGACGTAACTTTTGGTGGTTGAGACTTAAGAAAGAAGTAAACCATTATGTGACACATTGTTTTAAGTGTCAAGTTAATAAGGTTGAAAGGATTAAAGTGTTTGGATTATTACACCTGTTACCTATACCAGAAGGGAGATGGGAGAGTATTTCCATGGACTTTATTACATGTTTACCGCATACGTAGCAGCAACATAATGCTATCCTAGTTGTGGTTGATAGACTCACAAAAATGGCTCATTTTATCCCAACTAGTAATAAGATTGATGCACCTGGTACGGCTGATTTGTTTATACAACATGTATTCAGGCTTCATGGATTACCTAGATCCATTGTGTGCTGACAGGGATTCTCATTTTACTGGCAATTTTTGGACTACAGTATCTGAGAAGTTAGAGGTGCAGTTGGGAATGAGTAGTTCTGATCATCCTGAAACAGATGGACAGATTGAGAGAGTTAACCAAACCTTGGAAGACATGCTTAGGGCGTATGTGAGTGAAAGGCAAACACAATGGGAACATTACCTACCATTGTTGGAGTCTGCCTATAATGATAAAAAGAATGCATCTACGAAGACGAGTCCTTTCGAGCTAAATTATGGTTTTAGACCGGCCAGTCCAGTTACTATAGGTATGCCTCATAAGACACCTAGTGCTATGGAATTTCTAACTCACATGCAACAGACTTTGGAGTTAGCTAAGGAAAATGTAAAAGTGGTGATGGATCGGGCAAAGACATATGCTGATCTGGATCGTACGCCAAGAGAGTTCGAGGAAGGAGATATGGTTGTTATAAGTTGTCACCTAGATATTGTGGACCTTGAATAATTGCTAAAAAGATTAATAGCATTGCTTATGAATTGGATTTGCCTGTTGGTTGTAGGGTTCATCCTGTTTTTCATGTTTCACGCTTAAAGAAGGTTTTACATGATGGTGATAACTTGTTGGCTGATGGCCTTGTATTGTTTGAGGAACATGGGGAGGTGATGCATGGACCAGCGAGAGTATTGGACCGGAGGCATAGACGGTTGCGGAATCGTTTGCTCCATGAGTACTTGGTTTCATGGCATGGACGACCTCTCAGTGATGCTAGCTGGAAGACCGTGCATGGGTTGCATGCACAGTATCCAGACTTTGCCATCGAGGATGATGTCATCTGAGGAGGGAAGGGATGTCACATGTACTTTGAATCCCTTTGCCCAATGTATGGTAAATTGTAATTATTAAATTGTAAATGGCTAAGTCACCGGCCTATGGAGACAATTGTAAATTGCAATGTAAATATTTGTTATAGTGACTAAATACGAGATTGCCAAGGGACTACTGGGTCTCATGAGAGTCTGCTGGACTGACCTTCTAAAAAGTAGAAAGGATTGATTGGTCAACATGACATGTGCCACATGCTCACTGGAACACTTGGTCCAGTACATGAGTGACACTTGTCAGATGGTCAATGGATGGGTCAACAACACATGTGTCATATGCTCATTGGGACACTTGGTCCAATGCATGAGTGACACGTGTCAGACTGTCCACCTACTAGCTTGCCTATGTGTCAGGGTACTGCCAAGTGGCAAGTGTCGGCTGTGCATGGAGTTTGCCATGTGTCGACGTTAGGATGTGTCAGGATTAAGGGGTGCTTGAGGGGATATAGGGTGAGCCTTGTCAGACATTTCTCATTATGATTATAATATTTCTATGCAGCTATGATTGGGAGGAGACTTGCAGCAGAGCTCTCATGTTTGTTTGTTGATCTATGTACATTTGCTTGAGATTAATAAAGTGATGGATTTGCTTGGTAATTCTATGTATTTACTTAGGGTTTGTGAGCTTTTGTGCAACAAGTTGCTTTTCTCACCTGATTTAATGAATCGTCAAAAATAGTTGACTACAAAATCTGAGATTCGAAAGGTACGGAATATTATTTGCTGTTCATCTTGTTGTTTGCAAAAGCTGAGTATTAGAGAAATTAAAGAATTAAGATCAAACTTCTTTTTACAAAGTAAGGATTAGAGAAATTACTATTTGTGTGCAACAGTAAGGCCAGACAAAAACTCATTTTCGTATTTTTTAAATGCTTTGGAGGTTTGTCGCAAAGCTTACAAAGCAGTTCGCGCAATCGGAAACTCATGGCTTCAACGAATGCATGCACGACTTCAAAAAGACCCAACATTACAGGGATCCTTACAGGGTCAAACTGTTTCTCCAGATGTTTTAAATGCAACTGCTTGGCTAAAGCATTTCATAGATGTGCATGGAGAGAAATTGCCTAATTCCTTATATTTTCACTTGCTGGATAATTTTACAAAATTAGAAATATTTTTGATGTACAAAGAGTTTGCTAAAACAAAAAATGTTCCCTATTTGAGTTACTCATATTTTCTTAGAATTTGAAAAAGAGATTTTGGACTGGTAAAGATTCCCAAAAAATTACAAATGACAGTATGCTCCACTTGCTAGTTGTTAAAGTCTACAAAACAACTTGCAAAGACCAATGATAAGAAAGGTAAATATTAATGAAATTTGTCATTCATTTTAATACTTTCTGTTTTCAAAAAATTTAAGCTGCAATCTTTTTTAATATCATTATGGTATGATCTTTATTCCATTGAATAAGTGAATCATTGTATTTTCAGTGGATGCTGCAAAAGCTTTTCAACTGCACAAAGATCCCAAACAATTGAAAGACAAAAGTTGGCCAAGCATCGAAAGAAATGTTTGGAATGTCCACAAAAATATCTGGGCCTTGTTATTGATGGCATAGATCAGAAGAAAATAATGTTGTCTCATTTTGTCAGAATGTCCAAAAATTTGAACGAGGCAGATTTTATTCAGGTTCATCTCGTTGGAGCACTTGTGTTTAATGGCACTTTGGAGTCCAAGGTCTTTTTTAATTATCCCAATGTTTGAAATGATCCAAATTTGACGATCACCATTGTACATAAGATAATTTGCGAATTTGGTGAAAATCTTCCAGAAATACTTTATTTGTAGCTTGACAACACTGCTAGGGAAAAAAAAAACCAGACTGTTTTGGCATACTTGTCCATGCTAGTGGAGAAATTTTTTTTCAAAAATAAAAATAGGATTTTTGTTGGTAGGACATACCCACGATCAAATGATCAAATGTTTAGTTGCTTTTCTAAGAGGTTGAGACACAAGAAAGCATTTTCTTTAACAGTGCTTCAAAGCATTGTTGAATAATCGTATGTGCCAAAGCCAAACGTGTCATTAATTAGACACACATATGATTTTTGTGATTATGTTAAGGCGTCCAACAAAACGGAGCGATGCGTAGCTAATATTAATGATATTAGCTTTCAGCACCAGTTTAAAATCAAATGTAATGAATCAGAGATTATATTATTATGGGACACACTATTTTCAAATTCAGTTTCATGGCTACCTCTTGAAGGAGTTCGATTTTTACTTAACAGTCCATCGACTCAAATCAAGCTTGTTGTGTTGTCTCCCTTGAAAAACTGGCTAGAAGAACAAAAGGCGCAAAGAAAACATCGTGAGATTGATCCATTTGCCTCATTAACTTTTTGAAAATCAAGTATTCAAGCAGCTTATTATTTTTTTGATGAGTTTGATCAGCATTGGTGGATGGACTTTTTCGAGGAACAAAAAATCAGTTTGCTTAATCTCGAACATACATCAACAACTGAAGAATTTCATTGGCCTCATAAATTAGGAACATCAACTACAACTGTTGAACCTTCAGATCTTCCTTGAGATAATGATTTCTTGCAGCTTGTGCAAGGTGAAAAACGTGAAATTTATGTGGGCTCAAGGAAGAATGGGCAAAGTGTAAAAGCTACAAAAATGAAATGGCGCAGTGATTTGAATGAAATCCAAATTGGAAGCCTTGTTGCACTTCTAGCTTCAGAAAACAATGGGACATCCATTTTGGATTGCCAAAGTACTTGGTTTTATTCAAAATAGCAATCAAACAAAAGTACTACGTGGTGTCCATTGGTTGTGCACCACTTCAACGAATGTTTTTTTGGGAAGGTACGAACTCGAAATGTTGCAAGTAGATCCAAAGGGCAAGAGAAAGAGATTGCCAAAATATCAACCCAGAGTCGACGATTTGAATCTATAGGATGTAGATGTTTTGGCATTTAATTTTGAATTAACAATGACCAATCATCTATGAAAGTCAACTATATCTATATTGAAAGAACGACTTGGATTATTGGAAAAACACTCATCCTCCACTCGTCATCAATAGAAAAAAACTGATTTACAAGGTTTTTTGTCAACATTAGATGCGGATTTTGAGGAAGATATGCCAGTTGACTCTGATGAAAAAGACATGTCTTCCACTTCATCAGCTGAAAACGAGAGTGTTGAGAATATGTCAAGTTCTGAATTGAGAGGCATCAATGAAAATTCCTTAAAAATGTACTTTAAAAGAAAATGTGCAAATATAATTTAAGTACTTTTGTATTTCAATGGGATTTTGAGTTTCAAAAATCATTTGTTCTTTTGAATTATTATTTCATTTGTAATTATGATGGTTTTATGAAGTTTTCAACAAAAAACTTGTAGTTCTTTATTTAAAATATGCATTTTTTGGCTTTTTCTAAAAACAAAATTTAGAGATTTATTAAAAAAATCTATGATTTTGGCCTAAAACTAGGACCATTAAAAAACACCAAAAAGGATTACTCTTTTTCAAGTCAAAGTCCCAAAACAAATGTCATCGTGTTAATATATTATTAATATCCCAAACACTTCAAACACTTATGTTTTTTCGTTCATTTTCACTTTCTCTGTTTTGTTCGCAATCATTAAGCTCTTGTTTTTCTTGCAATCCAAGATGCTCAAGACTACCATTGCTGCTTTTGTATGCTATCATCGTCATGGCCATTGTCTTTAAAACCCATCCACAATCAGTTTTACTAGTTTTGCAACCTTTGGTCATACGAGCTAGAATTGAAGGACTTCTTCAATTTGATCCATCATTGATTCTATCAGAGTTATGTCATGGGCTGATTTGAAAATTAAACAAAACAGAATGTAGTGCATTTTTATGGTCAAAATTTCAAAATTTCAGCAACTACAATCATTGATGTTGATTTTCTAGAAGAAAATATACTAGATGTATCATATGCGCAAAATCTGCTATCATGTCACTTTTTACTGATATACGAATGTGGCTATGTTAAAGAGTAGCTATAAAATTCCATGGCAAGTTCAAATGTATCAAGTCATCAAATGACAATTATATCAGATTAATTAGAGCTATTTTTAAGACTTTATTATTTTTAGTAAGTTTGTTAAATAGCAATACTTATAAGTGACTCTGATGGACAAAAATATCCATAGTTGTTAATGGCCATTGTTTGCCATGTTGTAATTGATCAATATATCTTATTTATATCATGATTAATAAAAAATGCCCAGGTACCTTTAAGATTTTGCCTTAAAGTTCAAGGAATGTCCTAAGGTTAATAGTCATGAAGACAAAAGGACGTTCAGTCGCAGTTTGTAATGATGAGCAGTTCATGATACAAAATGTCTAAGTAAAGAAAAGGAAAGAAATTGCCAGTTCAGAATCGCCAATTTAAAGTACTATGTCGATTCTCGAATCGGAATGATGAGCTAATAATGAAAGTCTTTATCACATTTGAAAAAACATTGATGTGGACAAGAACGATCCACTCAAGAAAAGAAAATACACAATTCTAGCTAAACTGACTCTGTGGACAAACTGATAACAATGAATCTCAAACGATTTGCGAAAGTTTCACGACACTCGAATTATTTCTATTCGAGTTGAATCAAGCAGGCTCAATAACATAATATAACGAAACGAGACGAATTCTAAACAAAAACGAAATGAAACGAAGCGAAGTAAAACCTGTGCTGACATTGATTCATGCTGAAAGCTCAAGTCGCGAAACTACACGAAATGAAATGAAGCAAAAACAGTTTGCGATAAGGTTCGCGAATAGGATCAGTTCGTCAGGAGTTTAGAGGTGATCACTGGTCACTACCGACTGTATTACTCCTACAATCCTTCAGAGATTAGTCTAGCACTTCAGATCTACGTTAACAAATTAATGTAGCATTCAACAAAGATTAAACCAGAGTGCAAAATTAAATGAACAAGCAAAATTAGTCACATGAATAGTAGTAGACGAATTAACATTCAAGATCATACAATCATTTAGAATAATAATGTGTACAACAACTACAAAATCATCTATTAATATTTCTGATTCTTCAAGCACTGCATGCAAATCCACGCAGTGCGTCAACGTGAGAGAGATACAATTCTCTCACGAATTCGAGTCGCGCTCACTAGCAGACTTTGGATCTACAGATCGTACAAAAATTATCTCGCACGCAGGCGAATTCGTATTCTGTATATTTTGTCTTCTGATTCTTGTCCTGCTTACTAGCATTGGACTTCAGACATCAAACTTCAGACATCTTTTCTTGCTTACTAGCAAACTTCTTCTCTATAGTATGTATAAAAACATAAAGTATATAGTCGTGTCTTGTAACCTTCAGATTAGAGCGATTAAACATTTGCAACTAATTATGATTTACAAGAGTGGCAGATTAGCCACGATCTAAAGTGCTTCCGTTGATGTCATGATATCAGATTAGATATCGTACCCCATGGTACTTGGCTGATCTTCTTGGTCGTTCGTAGCATGCCTTGTGGTGTCATGTCACCTTTTGTCAAATGTTCAAAATTGATAGCAAGGCTTTGGCATTAGAAACAAAATGTTTCTTCAACTCTCTCTCAAAGCATGAGAACTTGACGATTCCAAGGCTATTCCTCTATCTCTAAAATAGACCTTTGTCTAGGGCCTTTGTGAAAATGTCAGCAACCATGTCTTTCATTCCAATAAAAGTGGTTTGCAACATCTTCTTGCCAATCAGGTCCCTGATCAAGTGGTACTTGATCGCAATGTGTTCCGTCCTTGAGTGAAACAGAGGGTCTTTCGTCAGATGTATTGCAGATGTGTTGTCCATCTACAAAACCAGAGGTCCTTTCATTGTTTCGCCTAATTCGTCCAGGAACTATTTAAGGCAAATTATCTCGTTGTCCATCTTTGCTGCTGCGACATACTCTGCTTCATAGGATGACTAAGCCACAATGGTCTGTTTCTTGCTGACCCAATTGCCACTTCTGGCACAATGGTGCATCCTTTTGAGACACTTTTATTGTCGTCCTTGAGGGATGCCCAGCTAGAATCACTGTAGGAAATCATCTGAAAACCTGCATCACGACAATAACACAAACCATAATTCTTTGCTAATTGAAGATATTGCAAAATTTGTTTTGCAATCTTCCAATGTGTCAAGCCAAGATTCGTGCAGAACTGGCTCATCCTGAATACTACATAAGCAATGTCAGATTGTGTATTGTTTGCAAGGTACATCAACGATCCATTCGACTTCCTGTAAGGTGTGAGCTGCATCAATTCTTTCTCTGCCTCAGTCTTCGAACAATTTTTGTTTGTCAGCACTGTTCCTGCAAGCATTGGAGTATTCGCTCCTTTGCAATTCAGCATCCCAAAGTCCTCTAGGATTTTTTGGGTGTATCTGGACTGGTGAAGGTACAACTTAGCTCCCTCATAGTCTCTTTCAATTTGCAAGCCAAGGTAACACCATGTTTCAAGATGTCTTTCTTCACTTCAGCAATTAGCTGCTCACTCTTGCAGAGTATCAGAGTGTCGTCCACATACACAACCACAATAATGATCTTCCCATCAGTAATTCTTACATACACATTGGAATCAGCCATCAATGGCTTGAATTTCAATGATTTCAGGACTTGATCTTTCTTTTTATGGAGCTGATTGCTTCAGACCATAGATACTTCTATGCATTATGCATGCATAATCAGGAAGTAAATTTGAGACATAACTTGGGGGTTGATCCATGTAGACCTCCTCATCTAACTCGTCATGCAAGAAGGCTATCTTCTCATCCTCAATGTGGATCATGAGGTCATAAGTAGCTGCATATGCAAATAACAAATGTAGCGATAAATGTTTGACAACAGGAGAGAAGGTCTCAGAGTAGTCAATACCATATTTCTAAGAGCTAGGTCCAGAACCATCTTGGTTCACAAGACATGTAGTAGTAGGCTGTCTCTCAAATTTTTCGTCTTCTGATTCGTCACTCGAATGTGAAGCGACTCGAAGATCTTCGTCTTCGTGTTCGTCTTCTGCTCCCTCTGTCGCTGGTGGTAGATCATAGTACTGTCTCTCCAGAACTTCGTAGCTGACAGAATCATTGTTGGCCATTGTCCTACTCTCATCGAATCTGACATCTCTAACTATCTTCACAATGTTTGTGTCTAGCATGTAGACTCTGTAGTATGACGAATTATTGTCATATCCTACCAGGAATCCCTGTTCAACTTTCTCATCAAGCTTCTTTCGAAGCTTATCAGGGATATGTGCATAAGCTGCACAGCCAAAGGTTCTGATGTGAGACAGGTTGGACCCCACTCTAATTTGTGTGGTGTCGTGTGAGGGACACCAGACTTTCCTATCCTGTTCTAGATGTATGCAGCTGTAGCTACTGCTTCAGCCCATAGTACTCTTGGAGCTTTCGAATAGGCCATCATGCATCTGGCAGCTTCCATCAAAGTCCTATTCTTTCTCTCTGCAACACCGTTGTCCTGCGGTGTATAGGCTGCAGTCCTTTTGTGAATGATGTCACGATCATTGCAGAAGTCAGTGAAGTGATTCGAGATGTATTTTCCACCTCGATCTGTCTTGATCTGCTTCGCTTTGTTGCCTGTGCATTTATCAAGTACTTTTGATTTATTCTCAATAAAATACACTCTAGCAAATTTACTATAATCATCAATGAAGGTTATGTAATATTTCGAGCCTCCTACTGAGATCACATTGAAAGGCCCACAGATGTCAGAATGCACTAACTCCAGAATCTTAGTCCTTTTGTAGGAGTCTTTGATGAATGGAGTGCAAGACATCTTACCCTTCAGATATACATCACAAGTGGTCGAATCGTTCGCATATGAGATGCTGAACCCTGTTAGTGCTCCATGATGGCTTGCTTGGTAAAGTGCCATCGAATTCATGTGACAGTCTCCTGTGTCACAGAGTGTCTGGCGAATCATCATGAATCTGATGCACCTAATTTGATGCAACTTCAGATGATATAGATTATCTTTTCTTCTGTCCTGAGTGATCAGGGTACTAGTAATGGCATCAATAACATTGCATGCTTCATCAAAAAATGTCACACACATCTCTGCACCAGCTATCCTTGCCATAGAAAGCAAGTCCTGCTGTAGTGTAGGCACGAATAAAACGTCTTCGACTCGTCTGTCTTGGCCATTCATGTTGGGCCACAACGAACCAATACCGTTCACTTGATATTTAGATCCATCTCCAAGAACAATGAATCTTGAAGAAGCTACACTTTGGAAATCAGACATTATCCATCTTGATTTGATGAAGTGCGAGGTAGCTCCTGAATCAAGGATTACCTCCTGTGTGTCATATGTTGACGCTGCACACAAGTCTGCACAGATGTAGGCGGTCGAATTATTTCTGTTCGATCTTTCTCTGCCCATTTTCGAGCTCTCTAGATCCTCGACATAGGATGAACTATTATCGTTCTCCTTTCTGCTTTGAGCTTATTTGTTTCTTGGGTTCAAGTGGTAGTCCATGGCTGTATGATCTTTCTTGTGGCAGTGGATACATTCAATTTTCAAATTGAGCCACCATGTATCAACAATGTGTCCATCTCGTCTGCATCTCATGCAAGTCTTCTTGTCTCCACTCTGTAATTTCGACCTCCCTTTGTTCTTCGACTTGCCTTTGTTGGTCCCTTCTGGTTGCTGATTGTGATCTTGCCTTTGATTCGACTCCCTCTTAGGCTTGAATTGTTTCTTGGCCTTTTCTTTGTTGTCGTAGAAGGCCTGGTCAGAACCATCTTTGTGATCAAGATGCTCTCTCGCCTCGACTTCCTCTCGAATTTCAACACTTGCCTTTTCGAGGGTCATGGAAGGATCTTTTGCGAGTAGGGTTTTGGTTGTCTAGAAAGATCTAGGTAAGGCTCTCAACAGGTAAGTGAGCTGCCTCTCAGCTGACATTGCATTTTCTGCAACAGAATTGTGTAGTGACAGAAATAAATCCTTCATCTTCCTTACAAAAAATGTGAGGTCTTTCCCATCCCATTGTAGATTTGTCAGTTGATCTTCCAGCATCATTATTTGACTTCGTGATTTCATTTAAAATCTCGTGAGCAGTGTATCCCACATCTCCTTTGCCTTGGAGAGTGTAGCCAGGTCAAGCATGAGACTATCTTCGATGGAAGATTATAGCAAGGCTACTGCCTTGTCATTTTTCTCCCTCCACTCGCGTAGCTCTTTGCCTGATGTCGTAGGCATCTCCTCTGTGCCATCCACCCAGGGGAAGAGTCCTTCATCCTTTAATATAAAGCACTAAGTCAGGGTATGTGAAAATAAAATGGATGTTAGTTAAATTCTTGGAGACATAAATCGTCCATGTACCTGTATCTTGAAAGTAACTCAAAGCATGAAAGGAAAATGGTTCATGGAGGCCAAAATAGTTTATACGGGCCTTTGTGTCAATATGAAGACCAGAAGACATTCTTCCCTTAAATGAAAATAACTTATGAAGAAGGGACACTTAGTATGGTTGGTGGAGCAGTTGCCACTATGGCCTATTTAATGATTCTGAAAAAAAACAATTTGCTATGGACACATGTAGAATGGATGTGAAAAAAATGTATAATGATTGGTGAATTTGAATTCCATGGATGAGATTCAATGAAAAAGCCAAAAAGAGATGGTGTTTGAATGTGGGAAGTTAGTAACTTCTCGCTCTCTCCCAAGCATGAAGGAGGCATTCTAGGGAGCAGGCATTATTTCGTTCATTCGGAGAAGAGGAGTTTTTCCTGTTTTTTTTTGGTGATGAGAAGAGAGGATTCGAGAGAACATTCCAGAGAGCATTCTAATGTTCTGGTGATGAAGAGAGGCATGGAGTCTTCTGATGTATTCTCTCTCTCATTTGTGATGATAAGTACAACGATTTTGGAAGAACCTTGCTGAAGATTCCATGGTCTCCAAAGAATGGCATTAATTACTGTAAAAATTACAGCAAATAAGGATCCTAAAACACTTGAAATGATGAGGGAAACAATAGATTATGATTTCATAAGATTAGCACAAGTTGAACCATCAAAATCCATCAAAAATCTATGCTTGAACCTCACTAAATGGCCCAAATCCTTGAAGAAGGCTTCACACGTGTGAAAGTACGGCCTCCCACAGTCTGAGTACTGTACACCAGACCTACATTCAATCCTATAATCATTAGTAATCACAAGTACTCAAACAATTATGAACATAGAGAGCAATTGCACCATTATGAGAGAAAAAACATGAAATTGCTTGATTGATTTTGGTGAGATATCATCACCTATATATACATGATCCATCACGGTTTTGGGCAGGTATGAGTAGTCCTAAACCTATCCCTAATGCTAATTTTGGTGGATCTTTCATCCCTACCAAGTTAGGGTTGGAATCTTGGAGATCCCTCAACAATGCAAAAATTACCAAAAATAGCTCCTATTTTTTCTCCCTTGTATCTAAGCATAATTTGGACTCATTCCAAAGGTTCTAACACTTAGGTCTACTTAAGAACATCCTTATGAATGGAATCCTATGCTATTTGGCACGTGTGACAAGCCACATCATGACCATCTAACTATTTACAAGTCATATGACCAAAACTAGTCAAGCTAGAATTGTGAATTTTTAACACTCCTCCTCACTATCTAGCTTGGTTCAATCATTGCTTTACTAATCACTCCAAGTGATGATCTGAACTTCATAAAAAGGTGTCTTTTGAAGTGGTTTAGTAAGTAGATCAGCTACACATTCATTGCTTCGAACATGCTCCAAAGCAATCTCCTTGGCTTGCACCATTTCTCTCACAAAGTGATGGCATATCTCAATGTGCTTAGATCTTGCATGGAAGATTGGGTTAGATGCAAGGTGTTGGGCTGATATATTGTCATTGTAGATGATTGGTGCCTCCTCTGAATCCATGATCTTTAGTTCCACCAATAATCTCTTGATCCAAAGTACCTCCTTTGTAGTGGTTGTCAAAGCTTTGTACTCGGCCTCGGTTGAAGATAGAGATATAGTTTCTTGCTTTTTTGAAAGCCATGAAACCACACCTTCTCCTATGAAAGTTAAATAGGCACTTGTTGATTTCTTATCCCTCTTGTCCCCTGCAAAATCTGAATCACTAAATGCATGAAGGTTAATCACATCTCCTCTATATAGAATCCCAAAATCCAATGTACCCGAGATGTATCTTAGAATCCTCTTAGCCATTTTCCAATGGATATTCAATGGCTTTTGCATGGATTGGCTCAACCTACATACACTAAAGCTAAGATCTGGTCTAGTTATAGTGATCCACATTAAGGAACCTATAAGTTGCCTAAACAAAGTGATGTCCATGAAGGATCTTTCATCATCTTCATTTGGCACTTTTACATCTTGCTCCATTGGTGTGTCAACACTTTTGCATACTTCCATCTTAAACTTCTTCAAAAGACTTTGAGCATAGTTTACTTGACTTATAAAGATAAAATCAGACCCTCTAAGTACTTCTATGCCTAAGATGAAGTGAAGACACCCTAGATCTACCATCTTGAACTCTAAGGATAGATCTATCTTGATTTTTTCAATACCATCAACACTATTTCCACTAATGATGATGTCATCTACATAAATGAGTAAAAGTACAATACCAACATCATCAAACTTAAGGTAAAGAGTGGGATCATATTCACTTTGAACAAAAGAAAGTGAAATAAGATAGCAATGTAGTCTTGAATTCCAAGATCTCGAGGCTTGCTTCAAGCCATAGATGCTTCTTTGGAGATGGCATACTTTGTTCTCCATTCCATGCTTGATGAACCCTTGTGGCTGCTCCATATAGATATCCTCTTCCAAAAAACCATTCAAGAAAGCATTAGAGACATCCATTTGACATAGAATCCATCCAAAATGTGATGCAAGTGCAGTGATTAGTCTTATTGTGACCATCTTGGCCACGGGTGCAAAAGTTTCCTCATAGTCTATCCCTCTCTCTTGAGCATAGCCTTTTGCAACTAATCTTGCTTTATGTTTGTTAACACTCCCATTTGCATTCAACTTAAGCTTGAAGACCCACTTGCATCCTATTACATTCCTTTGAGGTCTCTCAACAAGCAACCAAGTTTCATTCTCAATCAAGGCATCATACTCATCCAACATAGCTTTATACCATTCTTTGGAGTTCAATGCATCTTCAACATTAGATGGTTCTTCAAAACTAGATAAAGCATAAGAAGTGGATGAGATACCCTCAACTTTCTGTCCTTTGCCTTGATATGTGAGCCTTAATGGCTCCACTTTTGCCCTTGAAGATCTCCTTGGTGTGATAGGTGGGTTTGGTGCTTGCTCCTCCATGAGCTCCTCCTCAAAACCAAGATCTTGATCCTCGGCCATCTTCTTCTTGATTGTTGGAGCACTTGAGCCTTCTTCAAGCATATGCATATGATGTTCATCAAAGATGACATCCCTTGAAACAACAAATTTGTTCAAGGATGGGAGATAGACTTTGTAGCCCTTGCTTGAGCTTGCATATCCAAGCATGATCCCTCTTGTGGAAGATGGATCCTCCTTGGTTCTTGTTTCCAATGGCACATGCACATAACATATACACCCAAAAACTTTCCAAGTGATTAAGATTGGGTTTCTTTCCATACAACATCTCATAAGGAGTTTTGCCTTCAATTGCTTTGCAAGACACCCTATTCATCAAGTAGTTTGCACATACAAGAGACTCACCCCAAAAGGATTTGGACAAACAAGCATCTAATTTTAAAGCCTTAGAACATTCACATAATGTTCTATTCCTTCTTTCAGCAACTCCATTTTGTTGAGGAGTGTAAGGACAAGAAGTCTCTTTCTTGATCCCTTCCTCCTCACAAAAGGCCTTGAACTCATTGGAGATGAATTCTCCACCATTGTCACTTCTAAGAATCTTGATGCTATGATTATGATGCTTTTCCACAAACAACTTGAACTTTACAAAAGTATCAAATACTTGAGACTTGAAGGAAAGTAAGAACACCCAACAATATCTTGAGTAGTCATCAATGAAGGTTAAAAACATGGATGAACCTCCATTAGATTTGGTGCTAGCAATGTGCACATCCGAGTGTATGAGTTCAATAGGATGAGATGACTTTGTGATGGAGTTAGGAAACACCTTCTTATGTGCCTTGGATAAGGCACAAGCTTCACAAACCTTGTCTTCCTTCCCAATAGACCTTGGTAGGCCTAAAGCATACTCCTCCTTGATCATAGCCTCCATGGAACCCGAGTTGACATGTCCAAGTCTTTTGTGCCATAAAGTAAAGGTAGATATCTTGCTCTTCTCGGCCAACATGACAACATTAGTATCCACAAATGCATCCAGCTTATAAAGTTTGCCAAGTCTAGTGCCCTTAGCCACTATCTTACCCTTCTTCTTGATGAAACATTCATTTGAAGCAAAGTCAACATTGAAACCATTGTCTACCATTTGGCCAACACTTAGTAGATTCTTTGTTATTGTAGGAATGTACAAAACAGCTTCTATGTTGATCTTTTTGGAAGATCCTAAGCAAAGGGGAATGCTACCAACTCCTTCAATCTTACAAGCTTCATCATTTGCTGTATAGATAGACTTTATAGGTCCATCATAAGATAAGAGAGAAGAGAAAAACTCCCTTTTACTAGTCATGTGTGAACTAGCACCCGAGTCAATCCACCAAGGATCTTCTCCTTTGAAGCTTGTTGAAGAAAATATGGACATCATGAGAGAGTCCTCATGTGAACTCTCCTCCTCCTCCTCTTTTCTCATGTTGGCTTGGCTTTGATCTTGCTTCCTCTTGAAGCATTCCGAGGCATAATGCCCCATCTTGCTACAATAGTAGCACTTCACCTTTGATTTGTCCTTCTTGACTTTGGTGGTTGATGGAGATGCCTTTGGGGGTCCTTCTTGATCCTCAAGCTTTGTAGACTTCTTGAATGTTGATCCTTTGCCTTTGGACTTGCCTTTGCCTTTGGTGAAGAGAGCTTGGTCATCTCCACCTTGGATGGAAAGCCTATCCATCCTCTCTTGCATTTGGCTCCTTTTTGATTCCTCGGCCATGAGTGTGCCTTGGAGTTCTTCAAGTATGGGTAGCTTACCCATAATTGCATATCCCTGAACCAAATTGTCAAATTCAAAGCTTAGTCCATTTAATATGAGTTGAACAAGCTCTTCATCCTTGATAGGGTCACCTATAAAGGCTAGCTCTTTGTTCAATTCCTTTACCCTTAGGACAAAAGTATGTGCACTCTCTCCTTTCTTTTGATAGCTTCTATAGATTTGATTCTTCAAAGCTAACATTCTAGTTTGGTTCTTGGATTCATAGACCTTTTGCAAAGTCTCCCAAGCATCTTGAGCTGAAGAGCAATCTCCTACCTCTCTTAAGAGTTCATTTGCAACATTCATTTTTATGCAATGTAGTGCAACATTGCACCTCTTGATGTATTTGGCTTTTTCTTGAGGATGAATAGGTTCACCCTCCTTACCATTTACAATTTCCATCAGATCTTGCATGATCATGATAGATTCCATTCTAACTTTCCATATGGAATAGTTAGTTTTGTTGAGCCTTTCATTAGTATCCAAAAGATATGCATTTATAGATGCCATCTAGTCTCCTAGTCAAGGACTTGACACAAATGAAGGTTACTTCTATTGATTTGATTGAAGGTCTACCTTATCCCACTTCTTAGGGACCTGAAAAGATTAGTAATAGACTTCCTATAAAGATCTAAGAATGATCTCTAACAAAATCAAATCATAGAATACTAGAAACAATGCACTTGCTTGATTGAAGTAGACAATACTAGTAGAATTGCCCCTCTTTCTATAAAGAACATTAAAGCTTCCAAATGATCTGATCAAGAGTGAATTTCAGCAACCTAATGTACTTCCAAAATCACTTGTAAAAGATCTAAATGGAACTTAATGAGGATGCAACACAATCTACTATACCATGTAAAAATTACAGCAAATAAGGATCCTAAAACACTTGAAATGATGAGGGAAACAATAGATTATGATTTCATAAGATTAGCACAAGTTGAACCATCAAAATCCATCAAAAATCTATGCTTGAACCTCACTAAATGGCCCAAATCCTTGAAGAAGGCTTCACACGTGTGAAAGTACGGCCTCCCACAGTCTGAGTACTGTACACCAGACCTACATTCAATCCTATAATCATTAGTAATCACAAGTACTCAAACAATTATGAACATAGAGAGCAATTGCACCATTATGAGAGAAAAAACATGAAATTGCTTGATTGATTTTGGTGAGATATCATCACCTATATATACATGATCCATCACGGTTTTGGGCAGGTATGAGTAGCCCTAAACCTATCCCTAATTCTAATTTTGGTGGATCTTTCATCCCTACCAAGTTAGGGTTGGAATCTTGGAGATCCCTCAACAATGCAAAAATTACCAAAAATAGCTCCTATTTTTTCTCCCTTGTATCTAAGCATAATTTGGACTCATTCCAAAGGTTCTAACACTTAGGTCTACTTGAGAACATCCTTATGAATGGAATCCTATGCTATTTGGCACGTGTGACAAGCCACATCATGACCATCTAACTATTTACAAGTCATATGACCAAAACTAGTCAAGCTAGAATTGTGAATTTTTAACAATTACTGGTGCTATCTGCAGATTTATTGATCTTTGGAATAGGATTATGTAAAGAAGAAGCATTTCTCAAACTCTCTCTCTCATGAGACTTTGTCTGCGCTCCTACCTACTCCTCCTCCGCTAATCAATCTATATTTCTGATCACACACACACACACACACACACACACTCGTTGCCCTCTCCTTCTCTCCATGCTGCTACTGCTGCATACTCTCTCTCTCTCTCTCTCTCTCTCTCTCTCTCTCTCTCTCTCTCTCTCTCTCTCTCTCTCTCTCTCTCTCTCTCTCTCTCTCTCTCTCTCTCTCTCTCTCTCTCTCTCTCTCTCACACACACACACACACACACACACACACACACACACACAGATAGCCGCTCTCCCTCTCTTTCACTCAGTCTATCGGTGCTATCTCTCTCTCTCGTTTCATGGAAAAGTGAAAAAGATGATCCACAAAGTTAAAGATGGAAATCGGCAGTTCGGGAAGAAATCTTGTAGAGTGACTCTAAATTAAGAAAGAACCTAGCAAACCGGTACTGTTGAAGAATGACCTTGGCCTATATGACATTCCTTGAAACTTAAGTCAGAAGTAAAAAGACCGAGGTAATTTTCATTGCATATCTGTGTTTCGACTCATGTCTTAATTCACTTCATAATAAATAAAGAAGATGAGTAAATGTTATTTGTGTATTATTGCAATGGCTATAAATGGAATTAAAGAATGAGAATATGCTTAGTCTATTTATACTAAATGTGTAATGCAGTAAAAGATGACTAATGGATTTACCTTCTGCAGTAAGAATTAAAGTTTTACGGTCAGTAATAATTCACTGATTTATTGTCTGAGGTAAAACACAGTCAATAGGAAAAATATTGAGATTCTGTCTTGTTTTCACAAAATATTCCATATGCTTAACAAACATAATTGCAATTTACAAGCATAATAAATCACATATCGCTAATCCATTGAAAAACATGGAGAAGCTATTACTCAAAGTGGTTAAAAAACACCATTAGAGCTATATATATTATATATTTTCGAAAACCAAGATTTCGTAGATAGATCATGGCAATTGCATCAAAGATTGAATCAACTTAAGTGTGAATCTGCATGTCCTCTTATGAATGAACTACGTATGGAGAGAATTATGAACTTATGAAATTTAGTAATGTGTAATTGGAGATCATACTAAATATTTCAAATTGAAAGATTATGGAAATGATTTTATACAATTCACCAAATTGAACTCTAAATATTGTTATCTATCAACTTCTAAAGCAATATTATGCATATCATAATTAGATCATAATAAAATATTTGTATACAAAGTTTGCTAGATTGGAGAGAATACAAGGATTAATAAATGAAAAATATTTATATCATTGAAAAGAATATTTGAGATGGATTACTTATGAGGTGAAGGGGTTCAAACTTGTGTTACCTTCTAGTATAGTCTATGGCAATAGCGTAACTAAAAACCCAATGACTGGCCTCATAATCATACAAAACCCCGCTATAGTGTTAGGAACACTATCAAGCAACACACCAAACGTACAACACCGTAGGATGGGCACATTTGTACAGTCGTTTGTAATCAGGAAATCATCATCATAAAAGGATTTTTCTGGCGTGCATTAGGCAACACTATTCTAGTTACCAAGCCTGATTACATTACCCGAACTGGAGTTTTCCAAGAGGAAGCATATCTTGAGAAGAGGGGATATAAACTCTCTTATATCAGAGACCCCAATCTCAAAAGCTTCGTCTGTTTTGCTCTCGCTTCAATTTTCCTACCGGAGCAAGAGTATACAATCTCCAATAAAAATATGGGATACATGCTCAGAGCTCTAAGTGGAGAGCACATTGCTTTCGGACAAATTGCTTTAAATTAATTCTATAAATTAGCCAAACATTGCAATGTGACGTCTAAAGGAGCCGTTGGATTTCGACGTCTGTAAATCCATAATGATCCAGAAAATTGTCCCATTCGACATCCAAGCGACGTCTACTTGAATGTCGGATTCCGACGTCCCAAATGCACGTCGGAGTCCTCAAAAACCCAAAAAATTAGAAAAAAATTCAAAATCTATTTGTGGCAAAAAAAAATTGGGCGGGAAAACACATAAGATCTAATAACTTTTTGTTCAAATTGAAGTAACCTTTGTAGAGCCTTCTTAGATTCCATCTCATTGAGACAAAGATACAGAAAGCTCTATGAGAGTTAGTTCCTAGCCATTTTGCCAAAATAGGCAAAAAAAATCCAAAAAAATTTAAAAATTTGAAAAATATTGCTAAGTAACCTTCGCACAGCCTTTAGAAGTTCCATCTCATTGAGATAGTGACAAAATACTTTTTGCGAGAGTTAGTTTGCAGATGAAGACCCTCTACAAAGGTTCCCAAGATCTAGAATAGTAGAACCTTTTCAACATGGTCCATTGAGCTCAGAATGTCATTCTTTATCTATGACCAAGTCTGCGAGAGTTCATATGAAGTTTTGATGAAGTTGTGAGGGAGAAACTTATCTAGAACGCTCGCAAACATCAATAACTCAATCGACATTTTTTGTTGTAGTAGGGACACATTGAAGTGCTTTTAAACAGGTCAAACAATTTAGTGAACATTCTATCTAGTCTCTGCCTGAACAGTGAGAAGAAATGGACAAGATCAATATAATGCATATAGGAGAGTGAACCTATGGAGATAACAAGTATACTGAGTATATCCCTAAATCTAACATAATGTTCATAAAATACTTCAGAATTGGGTTGTGCAGTCTTGAAAACATGTAAATATGGTCGAAATAGGCTGTGGAAGTAGTCTAGTTTGTTAGTAATCCCAAATTCAGTACAAAATGGACTTAGGCCAGAATCTCGGGTAGATCCCGAGGATGAGGCCATGGTACTACGGTAGATATCACAGCTATACCGTACAAAATTTCCGTACATATCGCTCCTCTATGAACGCTTTGGACCCCTCCCCTTCCTATCTTGCTGATCACGCACAAGTGCGATATCCCTTAGAATACCTCCATGGAGAGGAGAAAATAGACGAAGAGGGAATCCTTCTCTACTGTGCATCCTCAGCCCCTACCGTTGCTATTACCCCTCTCGTTAGAACTAGAAGATGCAACCGCAACAGGTGGCTCTCTGATATTTGTAAGTATCATAGATCAACCAATCTGCTGATTCAGAGAGCTCCATTATACCGTGCTGTCTACCACATTACTAGGAATGATCTCGGTCATTTTGTCAGATTCTCTTCCTCCGCTCTTCAGTGCCTTCAGGATGCTACTAAGGATTATATGAGCCTTATTTTTGAAGATTCATTTTTGCTAGTTATACATGCTAAGAGAGTAACCATTATGCCTAAGGATTTCCAACTACTGATGTGGGAAAGATATTCCAAGTTACACATGTCTCAGCCGACTTCTCCCATACCTAATCCATTAGATAGGACAGACCTCCTTACCAAGCGGCCTAGGAAGCAGCCAACCCCCAAGAGACCCCGAAGAAAGTTAGGAGGGCCAATACCGCAGATTCTCCTCAACCTAACCCCGTTGGTAATGTAGATACTGTTGCACTAGATATGACTGTAAATATAGCTAAATCCATTTTGGATTATCCTGTTATTCTTGTAGATATTGCTCATCCACCTCCTCCTCCTCATTCAAATTTTTATACATATATAGATTCGAATGATTATCTTAAATTTGAGAGTGACATAGCCGATGCTATAGATAGAATTGGAGTTCCATTTTATTTAGATTAGAGCTTCAGTATAAACTATAGAGCTATTGATTGTTTGGATCTCAAAAATGTGAAAAATACAGATCCTAAGTGGATCTAAACTCCAAGATCATTGGCTTGAATGCTTGCACTCCAAACTACATAAGCTAGGAATTGGCAACACATTCTATGCTCCCTAGAATGCAAAGAACTTGATCAAAAAACATTTATCACAAATGGAAACTTCCATAAACATCAAGTGCGGCCCAAAATAGCATTATACAGTCCATAATACATCAGCCTATCACTTTTGGAAAGCACCTAAGATCATACACAATAGCTTGAAGACAATACACACAACAATGCTCTCAATGGAGGAAGAAACAATGACAATGATCTATTGATCTCAATGAAGCATACAAAAGGTTTCTCCAACCTGTTCTCCACGACTTCCCTACTATTTATGGATGAGGAAGATGACTCTCTCTCCTCTCTCTAGAAGGTACTTGACCCTAGATATTCCCTATATAGGAAAAATAGCTAAAAATGGCTTATATGACCAAAATACATCAAAATGGTCTCATTTTGAAGGGTATGAAGTTTGACACTTCATCATACTGAAAAAATACAGTAAATAAAAACATTGTGGCCTGGTTCACACGTGTGAAACTCCAGAACCAAAACTATTTACAATTTTAGCCAATTTAGGCCTCAAACTAGCTAGGAAATGTTGACAATTTTCACACTCCCTCTTCAACATTGGATGCTAGTTTCAACATAGTCTTTGAGCACATTCCAAGATTAGATCTATGCATTAAATATAGGTCCTTTCCCAATGGTTTGGTGAAGATATCAGCCACACACTCCTTTGAAGAGACATGTTGAAGCTCCACCTCTTTGGCAATGACTTGATCTCTCACAAAATGGTGAGCAATCTCAATGTGCTTGCTCCTTGCATGAAAAACAGGATTGCTTGCCAAGCTTTGGGCTGAAAGGTTATCACAAAGTATGATTGGAGTCTTCTCTGGTTCCAGCAAGTGAAGATCCAATAACATCCTCTTGATCCAAAGAATCTCCTTGGTGCATGTTGTTAATGCCTTGTACTCGGCTTCGGTGGAAGATAGAGAGATAGTTGGTTGCTTCTTTGATAGCCATGAGACCACTCCATCTCCAAGATAGATTGCAAAGGCACTTGTTGACTTCCTATCCATTTGATCACCTGCAAAATCTGAATCTGAAAATCCACAAAGGTTAGGTGTAGTACCTCCATACAAGATGCCAAAATCTCTAGATCCCGAGATGTATCTAAGTACTCTCTTTCCTAGCTTCCAATGAGCCTCACTAGGATCTTGCATAAATTGACTTAGTTTACCAACCACAAAGCTTAGATCAGGTCTTGTGATGGTTAACCATATAAGAGATCCTATTAGCTTTCTATAGAGAGTAATGTCCTTGAAGGATCTTTCATTACTTCTTGTAGTTAGCTTTACATTTGATTCCATAGGAGTAGAAACAACTTTACAATCTTCCATATGAAACCTTTTTAGAATAGAGTTAACATACTTTTCTTGACATATGAATGTAGATTTAGAAGTTCTAATAATCTCTATTCCTAAGATATAATGAAGTTTACCAAGATCTTGAATTTCAAACTCTCTTTTGAGTGCCATCTTGATTTCATCTATATCTAGATTGTTACCACCACCTAAGATAATGTCATCAACATAGATCAAAAGTAAAGTGATATCATTTTCATTCAATCTAAAGTAGAGAGAATGATCATACTCACTCATAACAAAGTTTTGAGAAAGTAAGAAGGAATTGAGCTTAGCATACCAACTCCTTGGTGCTTGCTTTAGCCCATACAAACTCTTTTGGAGATAGCACACATGATTAGGCTCATCATGTGAAACATAGCCCTCGGGTTGCTCCATGTAAATATCTTCTTCAAGATCACCATTCAAGAAGGCATTAGTAACATCCATTTGCCACATATCCCAATCATAAAGAGTTGCAAGAGAGATTAGGATTCGAATAGTTACCATCTTTGCCACGGGTGCAAAGGTCTCATCATAGTCAATACCATATTCTTGAGCATACCCCTTTTCCACCAACCTTGCCTTGTACTTGTTGATTGATCAATCTTGATTTGTCTTGATCTTGAAGATCCACTTACAACCAATTGCCTTCTTGTCCTTTGGAAGCTTTACCAACCTCCATGTGTTGCTTTTGATGAGTGCTTGATGCTCATGATCCATGGCTTGGATCCATTCCTTCTTTTGAATTGCTTCACCTACACAAGTTGGTTCATCAAAAGAGGTAAGAAAAGCAAAGTTAGAGTTGTCCGCCACTTGCTTTCCTTTTTCATCATAGGTTAGCCTTGATGGCTTAGCCCTTTGCCTTTGAGTCTTCCTTGAAGTTTGCTTTGGAGTGGCATCTCCATCTTCATCCAAGACATCTTGCACATCATGATGATTAGTAGGCACATCAACATCAACATCAACAACATTGGAAACATTCTCTTCATGAAAGATGACATCCCTACTTATGACAACTTTCTTTGTAGAAGGAATGTACACTTTGTAAGCCTTGCTTACTTCACTATAGCCAACAAACACACCCTTCTTTGATGAAGGATCTTCTTTAGTTCTATCATCAAGTGTGATATTGACAAAACATGTACATCCAAAGATCCTACAATGCTTGACACTCGGCCTTCTACCATAAAGAACCTCATGAGGAGTTTTACCATCCAAGGAAGCACTTGTCCATCTATTACATAGATAGTTAGCACATGCTAAAGCTTCCCCCCAAAAAGACTTAGCAAGATTAGCATGTAGTCTCATTGCCTTGGCACATTCACAAAGGGTTCTATTCTTCCTCTCGGCCACTCCATTCTGTTGTGGAGTCCTAGGACTAGACATCTCCCTCTTAATCCCATGTGCTATACAAAAGTCTTTGAACCTATTTGAGGTGTATTCCCCTCCATTATCAGATCTTAAGCATTTGATCTTTGTATTGAATTGGTTTTCCATTTCATTCTTGAACTTGACAAATGCAGCAAACACTTCATCCTTACTTTTAAGAAGATAGATCCAAGTATACCTACTAAAGTCATCAATGAAAGTTGCATACATCTTTGCCCCACCATTGCTAGTTGTACTAGAAGAATGAATATCAGAATGCACAAGTTGAAAAGCTTCTTTAGATCTAGAAGTAGATCTAGAATAAGCAAGTCTATGAGATTTGGACAAGGCACAATGTTCACAAACACTATTGTTTGCAACAAGACTTTTAGGGAGACCAAGAACAAGCTCTTTCTTTGCCATTACCTCCAAAGATTTGAAGTTGGGATGGCCCAACCTCTTGTGCCAAACTTCTTGGTTTGTCAATTGCTCCCTAGCCATACATCCTTCATGATTAGAGATCACACATGCATCAAGCTTGAAAAGTTTACCATGCCTCCTACCTTGAGCAATCAAGGATCCACATTTACTTATCAAACATGCATCTCCAATGAACTCCACATCAAGTCCTTTGTCAATCATTTGACTTACACTAAGCAAATTCTTAGTGATTGAAGGAATGTACAAAACATTTTCAAGATTTGCTTTCCTATTTGTTGAAAGGGAAATAGGAATAGTGCCTATGCCTTTGATGTCACATTGACCATCATTTGCAGTGTAGATGATGTTACCTTCTCCCTCATAAGACAATAAGGATGTAAAGTATTCCTTATGTCTTGTCATGTGAGATGAGGCTCCACTATCAATCCACCAAGGATCATTATCATCTATGTTGGCTAACAAACTTGAAGTCATAACAAGTGATTCACATGTGTTATGTTCTTCCTCATCTATTGTAAGATTTCCTTGCCTCTCTCCTTGCTCTCTTTTCTTCTTATAACATTCATTTGCAAAATGACCTTTTATCCCACAATAAAAGCACTTGAACTTTGACTTATTGTTCTTAGTAGAAGAGGAAGAGGAAGAGTGATCATCATGATCAAAGTTACCACCTTTGGACCATTTCCCTTTGCCTTTACCTTTGCCCTTGAATTTGCCTTTTGTGAAGAAAGCCTCTTCACCTCCACCTTGCAAGGATGCACCATCAAGCTTTGATTGCAACCTATGTTCTTCAGCCAATAAGATTTCTTGCAAGTCAACCACACTTGGCAAGACTCTTTGAATGGCAAAACTTTGCACAAGGTTAGCATGTTCATTTAGCAAACCATTCAACATAACTTGGACTATTTCACCATCTTTTATGTTCTCATCAATGCATGCTAAATCATCACTTAGGGACTTAACTCTCAAGATAAATGCATGAGCACTTTCACCCTCTCTTTGCCTACTAGAAAATATTTGTCTCCTTAGGGTCAATACCCTAGATGTGGACTTTGATTCAAAGATCTTCTTTAAGGCATTCCATGCCTCACTTGCACTTTGACACTTTCCAACTTCCTTGAGAAGTTCATTTGTAACATTCATTTTAATGATATGAAGAGCCCTTTTGGCCTTCTTATCAAACCTTTGTTGCTCTTGAAGTGTGAGAGGTCTCTCTTCAATTTCTGCAACTATGTCCATGAGTTCATTCAACTCAAGTAAGGACTCCATCCTCACTTTCCAAGTAGAGTAGTTTGATGAACTCAACCTTTCACTAGACTCTAGCATGATCCCACCATTGGAAGCCATGATTCCAATGTTTCTTCAACTTTTAGGTTCTGTCCTAAAGCACTTAGCACTCACTTTTCTCTCAACAAATGATAGATAAAGAGATCTATGAAGATTTAGGACCCTAAAACACTTCTATCTTGAACCTAGATGGTTTCCAAGCATAGAAAGGAAGATTGAAACACATGCAACACTTTGCACACACTAAGAATGGATTACAAAATCAAACCAACCTGAACACACTCTTGCTTAAGCTCTCAAACTTTCCAGCAAGTGACCAAATCAAGTTATGGTGTGAAGAGTTACTTGCATTCTTAGA
Organism: Diphasiastrum complanatum; assembly: GCA_029204225.1. Classification (NCBI taxonomy): domain Eukaryota; kingdom Viridiplantae; phylum Streptophyta; class Lycopodiopsida; order Lycopodiales; family Lycopodiaceae; genus Diphasiastrum; species Diphasiastrum complanatum. The sequence continues at coordinate 14,385,602 of CM055103.1, forward strand.
AAATACCCAAAACTAGGATGCCAAGATTACCTAGTAATGAACAAACTTGATCAACATATGATCAACACACTAAGATATTGATTCAACCTGTAAAACCACATGTAAACCACACTTCTAAAAGTTTATAAACTCCAGCAAGTGATAAATACAAGATTTAGAGGTGAATGAATGAGCACACTTAGTGAATCACAAGACTAGCTTCACTATCTTGTCAAATCTTGGTGTTTAGATGTAGATCTAAGATCACTTCACATGAGAATGTTCCTCAACCTGTTAAGAACCTGAAAACACACTTGCATAATGGTTAACACCTTCCAGCAAATGCTCCAATCAAATTACATAAGGAGAGTTACTTACATGCTCAACAAAGTACACCAAAATTTATGCCAAAATTGATGACAATCTTTACAATATGCTCTTCACAATGGAGCTTACAATATGTTCACCCAAAAAAGGGGATCTTTCATCCAAATGGGAGATTTGCTCAGCCTTTAGGAGAATTACAACTCACTCAAAAGAGCATTTGTCATCCACTTAAGGAGAAGTTTCATCCACTTAAGGAGAGTGTTCATCCAAGAATGGAGATTGTCAACAATAGGATTGAAAAGAACATTGTTAGTATTGAATATGCACAAGCCTCACAATCACAAATGATTAGGTGTTATGATCTGATCCAAAATAGTTTCTTTTCAGCCTCTGATCTTCAATAGACCTGAAATATGCTTTTGATCCACAAGTTCAACTCACAAAACAAAGGTTAGTAAGATTTGATCAACAAAGCAATGCAAAATCATGCTAGAACTTGATCAAACATCCAAATATCACCAAAAATGGAATACTTACTGTAAATAGAATCCAACCAGCTCTGATACCATGTGAAAAATACAGATCCTAAGTGGATCTAAACTCCAAGATCATTGGCTTGAATGCTTGCACTCCAAACTACATAAGCTAGGAATTGGCAACACATTCTATGCTACCTAGAATGCAAAGAACTTGATCAAAAAACATTTATCACAAATGGAAACTTCCATAAACATCAAGTGCGGCCCAAAATAGCATTATACAGTCCATAATACATCAGCCTATCACTTTTGGAAAGCACCTAAGATCATACACAATAGCTTGAAGACAATACACACAACAATGCTCTCAATGGAGGAAGAAACAATGACAATGATCTATTGATCTCAATGAAGCATACAAAAGGTTTCTCCAACCTGTTCTCCACGACTTCCCTACTATTTATGGATGAGGAAGATGACTCTCTCTCCTCTCTCTAGAAGGTACTTGACCCTAGATATTCCCTATATAGGAAAAATAGCTAAAAATGGCTTATATGACCAAAATACATCAAAATGGTCTCATTTTGAAGGGTATGAAGTTTGGCACTTCATCATACTGAAAAAATACAGTAAATAAAAACATTGTGGCCTGGTTCACACGTGTGAAACTCTAGAACCAAAACTATTTACAATTTTAGCCAATTTAGGCCTCAAACTAGCTAGGAAATGTTGACAATTTTCACAAAAAATAGATGGGCTTTTATCAGTGATCATGTGATAGAGTCTGGGATTACACTCTTGCAATATGACATTGCAAGAGATTCATCCAATGAATTATTGGTGCTCAGTAACTTTTTGCTTTAGGCCTTCAAGGAGAATAACGACACTTTGTCACAGTGTCCGACTAGTGGATTCACACCAGCAACAAAATATTTGCTTGTGTCTTATCATACCAAGTAAGATATGTTAAATGCTTCTTGTTGTTTAAAGCTTTATCATTGGCATTATTAATGGAAATAGTTTTTAGAATTGCAGCTAATGGACTCTCTATCTTATTTTGCAATGAGCATTGGACTTTAAACCTAATCTCTACTAAGAGATTTGTAGATAATTCTGTTAAAGTATTTTGTGTCAAGATGAACTCGACTAGCAATACGCATAAGGATGTAGATATGTACTTGTCATATTTAAGTGAATATATTCCAGCAAATGTTTCCAAGTCAATTGACTGGCAGATCATCAGTTTGGAAGTAAATTCTGTCTTTCTTAACAACATTTTGAAATCAGTATTCTAATGTTTTGATTTCTTGTGTGCTGAATTTTTTTGCAGTCACCCTAGCAAAATGATTCACTCAGCTGTGGGTGGTACACTTTATATAATGCAAAGTTATTTTTTGAGTGGTTCAACCTTTAGGAGGATGTTGATATTTCAAAGGTAATTTATTCTGTTTATTTTTGGTTTTGAAATCGTGATTAGTTTTTCATTCTGTTGATTTTCAAGCCTTCAGCCTCCCATTATTGATGATGGTGCTAAGGATGATGTTATTATATTAAATAAAGATTAGAAAAATATAGATAGCACAGAACAAATATAGATTGCACATGTATAGAATTGATAGGAAAATATACATTGGTATATCAAATGCTGCTCAAGCTTTACCATCCTTCAACTTCCACTTTGAGTCGGTTGTGTCATCTTCAAGCTTCATTCAATACTTGTGACAACATCCCACAACTCGTTGGCGATTAGCAAGCTCTTCATCTTAAATTTCCACAAATAGTAATTGGATCGATTCAGCTTGTCTGCGATGAGACCGACTTTACTTTGAGAATCTGTTTGGAACTTTAGTCTGTCAATAATGAAGAATAAGAACAAGTGTGCTCATATGATACTGTGAAAAGTATCTAATGATATCACTTTGATATCAAATAGTAGAGCTCTGATACCATAGTATATGCTCGATCTGATACCATGAATAGCCAGTTAGCCATAATGTGATGGCATCCATCCCGTTAGGACTTCCCAAAAATTTACTTGCAAGTAGTTAGGGCAAGTCTTTAGCTTCACAACAAGTGGAACAATAATTGTCTTTCATCGACATGGCTGACGTCTTCGACTTTCGTCGTCGTTGTCGTCGATAAGTCGGATGATGTCCGATATGTCGGAGCCACCTGTAGAGCGATTCCCAAGTATTTCTGCAAATTGTGTAAAAACATGAAGAGAAATGCAAAACTGGATAATAAGTGGATGAAGATTAAAGATCGATTATTCGATTGAGTCACTCCAAGAGTAGAATAATCCAACAAGTTTGCAGATCAGATAGATCGCATTTACTGTATGTTCACCGCTAGAATAGATACACTTGACACTATAAGGGCATACGAATGCATTCACGTATGTGAGTGAGTACCTGGCAGGCAGGGGCAGCAAATGATCACCAAAAATTTGAAAATTTTGGTGGGCCTCAATTTTTTTTTGAATTTTCTAGTCTCAAGTGGGGCCCACAGATGGGCACGGGTGCACGCTGATGCACACAATGCCCAAAGCACAAGCCCACAAATTTTTTGATGAGCCCCCATATTCATGCATGCGGGCACGATTTGAAAGTCTAAGTGTATCTTTCAATATATATGTAGCAATTGGAAGAACTGTAGAGAACTTATGCGATAAAGAAACACGTATCAATTGTAGAAACCTGGGCAAAATCTTTGGGTAAGTTTCTGAATTAGTTTTCAGAATTAAAACAAAGCTTGTGGCTATGATTAAGCTGGGGCCAAAGTGGCTAGTGACTCCAAGATAGCCTCCCCCGCCGCCCCACCCGAGAGAGAGAGAGAGAGAGAGAGAGAGAGAGGCAAACTTATTCGACAAGCAACAAGACACACGCATTCACGATCTGCGTATCCCTGTCGGTCAAGATTACTATAGAAATCCGGCAGCATAATTGGGTTGATTGTGTATGTACAGATTCAGCGATCAAGAAATGATTGATCGAGCTGTAGTTTGACGCCCATGGCCACCAGTACAAAGCATGTCGGTTCCGGGCCCAAGTTACTTGATTTCTTGCTGGACTTGCATGAGATGCTTATAAGGTCGTACAGTCCTCCGACGAAGAATCGTTGAGGACGCTGAAGAGTGCTTCGATAGACTGTGACATGGAGATTGCAGCAAGCTGCCGTTAATAATTTACGCTGGATCAACTCATGTCATGACAAGGATGGTGCTCCTTTTCATGCATTTCCTAGACCCTCCAAAAAATCCAACAAGCCCATCGACAGCAATATCGCACAAGTAGCACAATGAGTGTGACATATGACTCAACATCATGTAAAAATATGATAATGCTAGATGCATGTGATGAATAAAAACTTAGGATCGGTGGGAGATTGTTGACATCTCAATAGTACTGATGCATGTCAGCGATATACGGAGTTAGATGTGCTCAACGCATCACACTGATTGAGAAAGTCAGCATTATTTAGTTGTTACTTTTTTATTGTACTTTTATGGAGGAGACATGTAAAAGGCAAACATTTCAAATGTTGAACCTTCTAGAAAACCTGCAAAGTTAGTCAAACACTTAATAATTCAAGCCGACATATGCACTCAGCCCACCTTACTACAAATCCTATTAGCAATATTCATTATCTGCAAGAAACATAAAACATACAAAAATGATTCTGATTTTGCTTCAACGGTTTCATGATATATACAAAAGTTCAAAACTCATTTTACTTCGGCTACTTCTAATCAACACAGCTTGCCTTTTCTTGGTGCTGAGGCATTTGTCCGTTGTAAGTTGATTACTTAGCATTTTTACAAACTCCAAAGATATTTTCAATTTGCACATCAAAATATATTTCTAATCATCAATAGAAGATTAGGAAAAAAAACTAGCTCACACCTATTATTCCCACTCATACACAATGTCCAATATGGAAAAAGTGGAAACTTTTATCATGAGTGAAGCTAATTCATTGCATTTGAGTAGAATTATGAAGCAACCATTCATAGTGGTTCACAAGGTGAAATTAGAGAGAAGTTCCTAAAGCAAAATCTCAAAAATATATTGCACGACTTCATTGTCTACAATTTCCTAGGATTATTACAAATAGTTGTTAGGGTCTCTACTTTGTGGTCAGTAGATTAATCTAACAAAAGACCTTGATATATAGTACATGACTTCATTGATTGTAATAACATTGTTGTTGTTAAACATGGGCATTATGATGCAAGCAACATGAAATACAAAGAAGTCAGAGTGTTATTACACACATGAGCAACATGAGTCAATACAAATAATTTGCAATACTCCTAAATATATATCTTGATTCCATAAATGAACCATTTAAAGAGACATCTAGTGTGGAAATATGACAACACATTAAGATGTGTCAATCACCAATATATCACCAAAGGGAATGTTATCAATTCATAGAGGTTGTAGATAAACATGGACAAAAGAAGAGATCAAATTTGGTTCCAAGGACTAACATGGCACTGATAAAGAAGGTGGTTACAAAGTATTCATCATGTTTACAAATAAAATAGAAATTATTTCTCAATGAATGACCATTCTGACAAGTAGAGAAAGAGGAATGAAATTAAATAATTGAAACTGCATCGTAAATAATGGGGTGGTGAGATAAAAAAACATATAATTAAAATAAATATTAAATTATTTTACTAATAACCTCTCCTTCATGGAGATGTTTCTTTCAAGTGAGGTCAAAATAAGATGTTTGATCAAGTCAATCTGATGCCCATAGCGACAATATATAGATTAGGTTGAAAGAATTAATGATAAAGGGAGAATTGATGTGTATATTCTTGAAGCATGTGAACAAGAACCTAATATAAATTCTCTTGTTTTTTCACTACACCCATCAATAAATAATCTCTAGTGTTATTAGCATGAAAGACAATACCTAGTGGGCCTAGCATGCAATTTAAGGCAAAATGGGAAGCTTCATAATGAGGCAATAGGCCACATATCATACGTTTTCACTAGATTCATTGAGAAACAATTTTTATTGTCACTAACATGAGGGACATACCTACTTGGTCTAGCATAATATAAAGTAAAATGCCAACCTTCACAGTGGGGATTTTTCATTTGATTTCGACCCAAACATCCCCTAGATATTAGTGTCACTTTATTAGCATGAAGAAAATCTAGTTTGATGTCTCCTCACAGTTTATGCTAGCTTTTATATTGGATGTTCATCAAGATTCTGTATGTTCTTGTATTCATCATCAAACGTCTCCTTCTAATTTCCCTTATTTTTCCTAAAGTGATTTTTTGTGATGGCTTTCTTGTCTATCTCTTTCTATCTTTAACCAAGTTTAAGTACATAAAAGAAGTGTATCTATTATCATGGATGTGGTCTTTATCATGTACTAAAATTAGGTTTTCAATCTTATGTGGATCCTTTCTATATTTTGAAGCTTTAGAAGCAAGATCATGATGCTAGTATGCGAGTTTGTGTCATAGTTATATTGGATCTTGGCACTTATAAGGGTTTCCTAAGTGTTTGAAAATTTCACATTTGTGATAATCGCACGTAGAAATACCGAGGATTCTAACAAAATAACAATCTAAATCTCATTAATAAATATTTCTTACTTTAATTCTATATGAGGCATGGACAATCATGATAGTATAGTTTGTACAATTATGTACAATTCATGAATCAATTCTCTAATCCAAATCCGCCATGTGACTAAAGCATGAATGTGATCCAATCAAACACAATTACAATGTGATCAAAAAACATTAAGCACATGATGTGTTCAGTCGTCAATATGTATAGCTTGAAAAAATTGATATTTTAGCAAAATATGATCATAGGTTTGTAATAGGAAAGACCATCACACAAGCACCAACACCACAATAATTGCAAAACTCAAAAGTCTTGCACTAACTTCATTTCCCAAGAAAAATTGTACATATCCACCTTTTTGGTGGCAACTCATGAATTACCTAGGTTGTGTCAATCTCAAAAACCTTAATGCGGTTATGAAGAAAGACCATTTTCCCTTGTCTTTAACGACTCAAATCCTAGAGGAAATGGCAGGAGCTGAAGCTTTCAGCTTCTTGGATGGATTTAATGGGTATTTCCTTGTTCAAATAGCCCCTGAAGATAAACATAAAACGGCCTTTGCAATAGAGAATGGGGTTTATGCTTATAATGTTATGCCTTTTGGCTTATGCAACGCCCCTTCAACGTTCCAAAGGGTCATGCAAGTGGCCTTTCAAGATCTGTTACATCGAATCATGGAGATTTATCTCGACGACCTAAGTGTACATTCCTCCGGAGCTACACACCTTGACACCCTAGAGAAAATCTTCATTCGTTGTCATAGATTTTGAATCTCACTAAACTTTGATAAATGCCAAATATGGGTCACCCATGGGGTCGTACTCGGGCATATAATTTCAAAGGACTGTATTTCTACCGACCCGTCAAAAATCAAGATTATAGTGGAAATGGCCTTACCTGCAACAGTGAAGGAAGTATATGTCTTCCTCGGTCATAAAAATTATTATCGCATCTTTATAATCGACTATGCCGGCAAGGCACACCTTGCTTATTTAGTTGTGGTAGATCCTCGCTGGACCGAAGAACGAATTAAGGCCTTTAAGGAGTTCAAAACAGCGCTCACCACGGCTCCCATACTCCGCTCGCCATATTACACGAAAGAGTTCCATGTGCATACTGACGCAAGTAAGTATGCCATTGGAGGTCTTCTTGCGCAACCGGACGAGTATGGCAAAGACTTCTCAATACGTTTCTTGAGCAGGTAATTGGTGTCTGCTGAAGTAAACTATACAACCACCGAGAGAGAAGCATTGGCGATGGTCTATGCTGTGCAACAACTAAGACATCATTTATTAGGCCAAACCTTTGCGTTCTACACAAACCATCAAGCCCTTCTATATATCGTTAATAAATCCTATAAAATGGGACGTATAGCTCGATGGCTGTTGATTTTAGAGGAATTTAATTTCCGCGTAGTAGTTTGGAAAGGGACTCAACATTTCATGGCAGACCACCTTTCCAGACTACCAGTCAACGATGATCTCCCTGATGCATGCCTTTTTCAGATCGATGCTACACCCTTATGGGCTGAGGAGATCACCCAGTTCCTCACAACAGGCAGACTCAAAGAAGGCTTGAGTACGGCGGCAAAAAGAATTTTTTTGCTAAAAGTAGCTCCCTTTCAATTAATTGCAGGACAACTTTACAAAAGGGGCGTTGACTATATCATTCGCTGATGTGCTTATGAATCTGAGATACGACCTATCATATCTCAGGCTCATGAGGGCATTGGAGGTGGCCACTTTTCTGCTGAAGCCACAACGAAGATAATCCTTCGAGCAGGACTGTGGTGGCCATCTTTGTTTAAGGAGACATTTGTTGTCATTAAAGCATGTGATGTCTGTCAACGAGCCAAGAAAAACACCAAAGCAGACTTCACGTCGTTGACTCCCATTATACAAGGCGAAGCCTTCCATAAGTGGAGAATTGACTTTGTTGGACCAATCAGTCTAGCAACAAAACATACTCAACTCGTTACATCCTCATAGCCACAGATTACGCCACTAAGTGGGTGGAGGCTCGAGCAACAAAGGACGCCAACGCAAAAACAGTCGCGCATTTTTTTTACAAAAACATTATTACACGTTTTGCCTATCTCATTGAGTTAGTCAGTGATCGCGACACGCATTTTTTGAATGCTGTCATTGATAACCTCCTACGCCATTACCTTGTTGTTCACAGAAAAAGTACACCGTACTATCCTAGATGTAATGGCCAGGCTGAATCAACTAACAAGACGATATGTAAAATTTTGACCAAGATAGTTGAAACCAGTCGTTTTGATTGGGAAACAAAACTTTTCTCAGCTGTTTGGGCTTACCGCACCACCCCGAAGAAAGCCACTGGGTGGGTTACCCATTTCCACTTAGTATAGGGTCAAGAGGCAGTAATGCCAGTAGAATTCTTAGTCCCATCATTATGAGTCATGGAAGCTTTTTCAACAGATCTCTGTGAAAAAACTGCAATCGAACAACAACTCAATACCAGGCTATTTACGTTAACCCAGTTATGCGAGACAAGACTTATGTCTTACCACGCAAAACTGGTTAATAAACGACACCAAAAGGCCTGGCATGATCGTCACCTACGCAATAAAGATCTCCATTTAGGTGATCAGGTGCTTCTTTATACATCCAAGAAGCACCCCGGCAAATTGAAATTCAGAAGTGAGGGGTTGTATGTTATTAATAAAATCTCTCCTAATGGTGCAGTCCAGTTGCAAACACTTGACGGAATCTTCCTAGACACTGTCGTAAATGGTGGTCATCTAAGGCGGTATTACGAAGAGTTATTTTTTGTTGACCCAATTTAACATCTTTTCCCTAGTATATATTTTATATTTTTTATTCTTTCTTTCTATTTTTCTTATGTTTTTGCTTGTAGATCTAGTTTTCCATGCCTATTTTTCACCTCGTTCCTTGTTTATACTTCATACCATTGCTTATGTACTTTCTATTCATTCTCTTCTTCCTGTACATATTCCTAGGTCATGGATGTTCTAGATCAACAAATGATAGGCTACACCATCGAAAATGATTCTCGCACTTTAGCCACTTCATCTCTCTCTAGCTGGTATCTCAAGCATACAAACATTCTTGGGGATACACTCTTTTCATAAGAACTTCTACTATGGGACACACTCATATTTAAAACTTGAAGTTCTTCACTAGCATCACACAGATCCATTTCTTCATATTGGGATTTTGTCAAATTTCAACCGACGGGATCAACTCAAATCTCAACCGACGGGATCAGCTCAAATCTCAACCGACGGGATCCACTCAGATCTCAACCGATGAATTTTTATCAGATCTTGACCGACACGACTCTCTTAGATCTCAACCGATGCGACTCTCTCAGATCTCGACCGACGCGACTCTCTTAGATCTCGACCGACGTGACACTCTCAGATCTCGACTGACACGACTCTCTCAGATCTCGACAGATGCGACTCTCTCAGATTTCGACCGATGCGACTCTCTCATATTTCAACCTACGCGACTCTCTCACATTTCAACCGACGTGACTCCATCAAATCTCGACCGACACTTCTCACTCAAAATCCAACGAACAGACATGTCCCATCGCGCCTGAACCCAGCCGACGGCGTCCATGAATGCCATCACCTCGACGCCATTCATACCTTAATGAAGTGCAAACTCTGGAGCTCTCTGACGACGATCTACTGGCGATTTCTCAGCTCTCCTACACGATCTTGGTGCTCTCTCATTCTGTGCAAATGTGGTTGCTTCCACACCATCTCCACCCCCAGTATCAACCATCCTAGTGTGTTTTCCATTGAGAGCGCCATCACCAACAATCTCCAAACCTAATACCGCCAGTGGAGAACAACGCATTTGAAACATTTTGCATGCTGAGGGGTAGTGTCACACAAGCATTCAACACGCTTCCGTTACACTATTGAGTATCACCTTTTAATCATACACACTTTTCTTTCATCATCTCCAAAAATCCGTTTTCACCAAAAGCTACTTTCTTTACATCTCCCAATATATTCATCCTCTCCGCTTAGTCGCAAACATATACCCACATCTTCTTTTTTGGAACTTCTACATTCCATTGTTCACACCATACTTAGTTTGCCACACATCCTCTATACCCTTCTATCCACAACACCTCCACTTTCACACACCTTCCTTCCCGACCTCAGTTCCTCACAGTCCATTCCTTTCCTGCCATCACTCCCTTCAGCCAAACCTTCCATCACATCTCAACCAACGCCTTTCTATCACATCTCAGCCGACGCCTTTCTATCACATCTCAGCCGACGCCTTTCTATCACATCTCAACCGACACCTTTCTATCACATCTCAGCCGATGCCTTTCCATCACATCTCAGCCGACAACCTCCGATCAAATCTCAACCGACGCCCTCCACTCACATCTCAGCTGACGCCCTCCGCTCCCATCTCAACCGACACTTGTTAACCCTGTCTGAAATCTCAACCGACACCTCTTTTTTTAGATTCTTATTTCTCAGTTTTTTCGTCATGTCTAGCAACCATGCCTCCAGTTCTGATGACCCTGATGCCAATAACCTCGACATCCAATTGTCCAAACTGGATCTTACTGAAATGCAACACTGGTACCAATAAGCAGCATCCTTCTTTCAAGCCACTGAGTTCTAGATGCCAGTCCTGACGGGGTATCAAAGCCCGTACCTCGTGCATATGATATATGCCTACTACAATGCTACAGCAAGGTCATGCCAGCTAATAGTTCCTCCTGTGCGAAACTATGTTTACAATATGTCATTTGCACTGGCCGACTTGCAACCTTTTGGGTTCCCAAGAGGACCCAATGCTGTCACCATGACACTTAAAAAAATCGAGCAAACCACATATTTTAAATTCATTGACCCATCCATGCCAAGTGGAAAAACAAGGACGGGTATCGAGTCAAAGCAATCAATGACCCACAACTACAAGCGGCATGTGCGTACTTGACAAAGTGCACACAATGACCAAGAACCAAGTTGCAGAGGGTACCCATGTCCCTGTTTCACATGATGGCAAATTTACGACTGCATGCCCAGAACCTCTATGATTGGGCACAGTTTGTTTCAAACTGCCTTCATGAGTGCATTAAGAACAAGCAGCCAATAACAATAATCGGATATCTCTTGACAAATATCACCCTTCGCCAAGTCCAGAATGGGCCAAAGCTTCAACAACACTTGCAGCTTGCGGACAAGGCAAGGGAAATTTCCATTGAGTCAACAAAGTCCAAGCGTGCATGATCAAGGGCCACTTCACCATCGGGATCCCAGCCTAAATGAGTAAACACCAGTATTCTCCCTCTGGTACAGAAGCAAAGAAGCCCACAACCGGACTCACAAGCAGCTGCAACCTCCGGAGCTCAAGAGGCCGATACCTCCAAGGCCCAGTTGCCAGACACAAGGCAACAAAGGATGCAAAAAAAGCTTCAAGCTGGAAGCACATCACCAATGGGATCAGTTTCAGATGGTTCCACCTCAGATGATGGAAGCTCATCCACGGCCTCACAACCACACTCATCACCCTCACATGTCATCGACGGGGGTGATGGAGCAACTACCTCTACACCAACGACAGTATCTCAAGTCACAGGTCAGCCAGATCAAGTCACCACCCCACCCACAGTGATTACTACGCCAACGCCACCAACATCACCACCAACACAAGTTTTTTTTGGGGGGAGGAGTGGGGATATCCAGTCCCCAGGTCACGGAAGCGGCTCAGCAACCACAAGACCAACAACCACAGGCCCAGCAAGTCCACACATTGGACACATCGCAATATTTTGATGTTGCGGACTTGATGGAAATAAGCGACGACGAGCCAGAGAAGGAAAAGCAACCAAGAAGAAGTCTGACCCCTCCACTAACCACCACCACCACCACCACAACAATTACTAACATCATCCCTCCACTACCTCCACCTCCACCTCCATCTTTAGCTCTAACACCACATTTATTTTTTGGTTTAGCCTCACCATCTCACACTCCAGATCAGTACCCAACTCTCACTAACCCTGAGAAGCTCACAGAAGTAGCCAAACGCTCAATGATAGGCCTATCCAAAACGAGCTACCATATGCATTGGCTGGTTACCCAGTATTAAATGCTCAAGAGCAAGTTCTAGCATCAAGATCAGGAAATTACACATCATTAGAGGCTTGCCAAAGAAAAAGAAAGAGAGATAGTGGAAATCAAATCCGTGATGGCCGGGCAGAAGACCACTCTGGAAGAGGTCCAGCAGCAACTGAAGCACTAGATGGTCCAAATCGACCAAGTACGAGATGGATCATCAAGTGCAATGACAGTCGACACTCCTCTAGTCAAGCCCGAGGATATTCAATTCCAGGCCCCACAGGCCCCAACCATCTGGATGGAAAAATATGTAAGGCTAATCCAAGACCGAGAGGCCGAAAAGAAAAATTTCCAAAACACTGTGGCCAAGCAAGAGAGGATCTGGTTAATGCATGTAGCTGAGTATCGGACCCGTGACTCCCACTGATAGGCTGGGAGATACGCGCTGCAACCTGAGTAACATTTATGTCTAGTAACTATTCTAATAAAGAAGAAGATCCGTAAGAACCGTGACTACAGAAGAAAGAACAAAGAAGTAAAGAAACCCAAAGAATCGTGTTCATAGATAGAGTGGAACCTGTGAACACGATATGATTCTACAAATGTAATTTGTGACTCTCAAGAGACTAGATTTGAACATATTCAATAATCTAGAAGGACCTACAAAAGATCTAGCTCACAAACCTAAGAATCAATCTTCACACTAATGATTAGTCACTTGGAAACTTTGCTTTGATCACAAAGTCAAAATCACACAATCTTTGAATCAAATCACAAAAGAAATCAGATCCAAACACTCCTATTGGACTCAACAAATTCCAATGACTCTTTCTTTTGAGAGTTGAAATGGATATAAAAAGATTTGACACCTAGATTTTCCTTTTCACTTGACTAGTTCTCTCAACACTTGAGATTCTTGAACAAAATATGGGTTTTGTCTCAAATACATGAAAATTAAACATAATCACTTCTTTCGGACTCACTCTTGACCCGAATAATCTCACTCTTGAGATTTAGAATGAATTTTATCTGATTTGACAACAAACTATACCCCCAATTTTGCCAAAACATAGGATCTACACTAGATCACTCAAAATTGACATGTACATTTGATTCAAACACATAAAATTAAGATCCAATCACCCCTTTTGGAATCCCCAAAGAATCTCACTCTTGAGATTTGGAATGGATTTGTAATAGTTTGATAACAACCTATGTCAAGAATTTTTCACCAAGCTTTCAAAATCGGACACATAGAGATTCACAAAGATCCCAACCATGCATGAACACTCAAATATGGACTGCTCCTTGTTCTAGACATCTAATGGGCTCACAAATTGACCATCACACTCTCACAAATAAAGTTGAATACAACTAATTTGAGTTTCATACATACTATGTCAATTTTTGCTCAATAAATTGAATTCATTCACCCCTATTGGATTCCACCAATGACTCTACCTCTTAAGAGTTGGAATCAAATTCAAAATCAAAAGTTGTGATTCTTCTCACTAAGATATTATGCTTCAAAGAGCTAATGCCACTTAGAAAGATTTGATCACTTAGTAGAAGGCAAACTCTCCACAACCCACAAAATGAGCTTCTAGATCTTGCCCTCTACAAAGGAAGGAACTCTTAGAAAATTGGATCTCCTTCTACACATTTGCCATGCACAACTCAATGACTCTTTTCAAGCCTAACAATCACTCAAACAAATTGAGTAGGGTTGAACAATGTGACTTGGATCTGATTCTCTTTTCTAGAACTCTCAATTGAAACCAATCTATGTCAAATTCTACAAAAGATTTGCATAGATGCTATATATGCACTAGAAATTCTCAAAGGTTTCACTTGGAGGACATATCCAAGGATGTTTTCTAGAAAATTGATGCTTCTAAACTTGACCCTATCACTCTTGAACAAATCTAGAGTGATGGTACAACGGATTTCATCCTCTCACCTTGCATATCACTCCTTCATCTATGATTTTTGGCAATATCTCTCTCAACTTTGACATGTGCTCAAAAAATCAGAGAAACACATTTACTGCACTTGAATCAAGCAGAAAATCAAATTGTTTGGATGATCTAATCCAAGAACAAATCATAGGAATAAAATCTCTATAGAAAAAGCTTGAATTTTGCACTAAAAATATCTAAATTTGGGTGTATGAGTCAAATTAAGCATCAATTTGAATTTTCTCTACCAAAACAGGTTCTGTATGTCCCCACACGTGTGGAAGGTGCACCTACAGCCTACAACAAGTTTTGGTACAAAAAAATTGAATCTAGCTATCAATTCAAACTCTCTACCTCAAAATTAGCTAGTTTCTACAAACTTGCTAATTTGGGAGATTTAGCATGAAACTGAAGCATAAGGCTCCAAAATTGGTACTGTACATTCTAGCACGTGTGAAAAGTACCCCTGCAACCCACAACAAGTTTTTGTCAATAATTTTGAGTATACCTATCCTATCCAACTCGCCACATCAAAATTAGCTAGTTTCCAAAAACTTGCTAATTTCGGCTTAGTTTTGGATCAACCCCATCAAATATTCATAAGTCCTCATGTACTTGGATCTGATACCATGTGGAAAATCTACAAAATTGGACCAATAATGGATCCTAAAATGATCCACAAGAGTGATTGGATGTTAGATACAATTGATCTATCAATCTACACAAGATTAAGATCAATCTAAATCAAATTTAGATGAGAAAATCTAACAAGAACAATCATAAATGAAAGGGAGTTGTACTTGATGGTTTCACACGTGTGAAAACCTGTCAGAGTACGGACTCCAGCCTGAAATCAAAGTACAATATGATAGGAACTCAAAACTATCAAGAAAAATAAAGACAAATGACGAAATTGACAAGAATTGCCTCCAGAACCAAGCTTGGTGTTGCTTCTATGATTATGGCCAAATGTGGCTCTATATAAAAAAAAGTGGGAGCTCATGGTACTGATTATCCCTCTCATCTCACATATGTGAGGGTGCTTTGTCATGTTTCAAACACATAAAATCAAGATCCAATCACCCCTTTTGGAATCCCCAAAGAATCTCACTCTTGTGATTTGGAATGGATTTGTAATAGTATGATAAACCTATGTCAAGAATTTTTCACCAAGCTTTAAAAATCGGACACAGAGAGATTCACAAAGATCCCAACCATGCATGAACACTCAAATATGCACTCCTCCTAGTTCTAGACATCCAATGGGCTCACCAATTGACCCTCACACTCTCACAAAGAAAGTTGAGTAGAACTAATTTGAGTTTCATACATACTATGTCAATTTTTGCTCAGTAAATTGAATTCATTCACCCGTATTGGATTCCACCAATGACTCTACCTCTTAAGAGTTGGAATCAAATTCAAAATCAAAAGTTGTGATTCTTCTCACTAAGATATTGTGCTTCAAAGAGCTAATGCCACTTAGAAAGATTTGATCACTTAGTAGAAGGCAAACTCTCAACAAACCACAAAATGAGCTTCTAGATCATGCCCTCTACAAAGGAAGGAACTCTTAGAAAATTGGATCTCTCTCTACAAATGTGCCATACACACCTCAATGACTCTTTTCAAGCCTAACAATCACTCAAACAAATTGAGTAGGGTTGAACAATGTGACTTGGATCTGATTCTCTTTTCTAGAACTCTCAATTGAAGCCAATCTATGTCAAATTCTACAAAAGATTTGCATAGATGCTATATGTGCACTAGAAACTCTCAAAGGTTTCACTTGGAGGACATATCCAAGGATGTTTTCTAGGAAATTGATTCTTCTAAACTTGACCCTATCACTCTTGAACAAATCTAGAGTGATGGTACAATGGATTTCATCCTCTCACCTTGCATATCACTCCTTCATCTATGATTTTTGGCAATATCTCTCTCAACTTTGACATGTACTCAAAAAATCAGAGAAACACATTTAATTCACTTGAATCAAGCTTAAAATTAACTTGTTTAGATGATCTAATCCAAGAACAAATCATAGGAATAGAATCTCTATAGAAAAAGCTTGAATTTTGCACTAAAAATATTTAAATTTGGGTGTATGAGTCAAATTATGCATCAATTTGAATTTTCTCAACCAAAATAGGTTATGTACATCCCCACACGTGTGGAAGTTACACCTACAGCCTACAACAAGTTTTGGTACAAAAAAATTGAATCTAGCTATCAATTCAAACTCTCTACCTCAAAAGTAGCTAGTTTCTACAAACTTGCTAATTTGGGAGATTTAGCATGAAACTGAAGCATAAGGCTCCAAAATTGGTACTGTACATTCTAGCACGTGTGAAAAGTAACCCTGCAGCCCACAACAAGTTTTTGTCAATAATTTTGAGTATACCTATCCTATCCAACTCGCCACATCAAAATTAGCTAGTTTCCAAAAACTTGCTAATTTCGGCTTAGTTTTGGATCAACCCCATCAAATCTTCATAAATACTCTTGTACTTGGCACTGATACCATGTGGAAAATCTGCAAAATTGGACCAATAATGGATCCTAAAATGATCCACAAGAGTGATTGGATGTTAGATACAATTGATCTATCAATCTACACAAGATTTAGATCAATCTAGATCAAATTTAGATGAGAAAATCTAACAAGAACAATCATAAATGAAAGGGAGTTGTACTTGATGGTTTCACACGTGTGAAAACCTGTAATAGTACGGACTCCAGCCTGAAATCAAAGTACAATATGATAGGAACTCAAAACTATCAAGAAAAATAAAGACAAATGATGAAATTGACAATAATTGCCTCCAAAACCAAGATTGGTGTTGCTTCTATGATTATGGCCAAATGTGGCTCTATATATACAAAAAGTGGGAGCTCGTGGTACTGATTATCCCTCTCATCTCACATATGCGAGGGTGCTTTGTCATGTGATGATTCATCATGCAAAATTGACACTTGGACAAAACCTTCTATTTTGAGCACTTTTGGTCCATTTTTGTTCTATGTAGAGAACTAGGAAAAACTCTTCTAGAAGTGCAAATTCGAGTTCCTCAAATTATTCCACACGTGTGATCAGACCTCTACACATGGGATTTGACACCTAATCTCATGATGTGGCTTCATGCAATCTCTAGATTGATGCCATGTGGCATATGACTAAAAAACATGGATTTGGCCTTTTTAGCCAATAGAACTTGATTTAAACTATATGTACAAGCTATATGATTGTACTACATAGAAATTAAATTTGTTTCACACATGGGAATAGGCTCCACACATGTGTAATCATCTTATATACATAGATTTGGCCTTGACCAAGCACAATGTTTGCATTTTTCACACTCCTCCTCAAAAATCTAGCTTGGTAAATCTAGCTTGATTAAAACCATCGTCTTGAACTTGACTCCATGGGTTGAGTTGGTCTTTGTTGTTTCAAAAGGTGTGAAGATCAGCCAATGAGCTTGATGTTGATTTGAGATCACCATATCCATGATAGTGCTTCTTTGATGTTGACATCTTTGATGAACTTGATTCCTTCCAAATTTCATGTAGATGTTTAACCTTGAGGCTTGTTCCTTCTTCATGTGCATGCTCCTCCATGATTAAATAAATATTTCTTCTTGACTTATTAGGATCACAAAGATCCAACATCATGTTACCACCATCTAGAGAATTAGACTCATCCAAATTGGCAAGACTATGCATGCTATAATGACCAAGTGTTTGCATCATATCTTCATGCTTGTTTACCATGCTAATCTCAAATCCAATGAGGCTAAATACTTCATTATGGAAATAGGTGTCTTTAGAAGATGATTCACTTACTCTCATAAAGAGTTTACAATTTGCCTCAATACTTGAAAAAAGACAAATTTTCAAACTATGAGTGAACAAATCACTTTTGCTCTTGCATGACTCAAGAGCATACATTTGATGAAATAACCATCTATCTTCTAATTGATTTAAAATCACTTTCAAACTTTTAAGAACATCATCGAGAGACTTCATACTCAACTAGTATGGCTTTACTCCAATTTTGACATGCAATGATTTCACTAAAGCAAATTGATTCATCAAATGTCATAAGAGAAGTAAGTATGAGATGTATACCACATGAGATATGTTCCTCTTTCCCTTGAGCCACATGGGCTCAACCATGTTTCTGGAGATTCTTCTTGGAATCACAACTTGAGAAGGTCGCTCCTCCTCAATCCTTGGCACACTTGAACATTGAGAAGGACTCTCCTCCTCAATCATTGGCACACTTGAACCTTGAGGTGACTCCTTAAGATCCTTTTCATGATGCTCCTTCTTGATGGAAATCCGAGACATCCATGTCTCATAATGATTACAACAACTATGACCATACAATATGCACTTCCTATGATTATCAAGATTACTTATGCTAGAAACATAAGTCCAAAAATCACCACAACTTGGCATGATTTTTCTAATATTGAAACCAAAAGTTATATGCATCTCAATAAGGCTAACTACTTGCTTATGGATATAAGTGTCCACTTTGGATGCTTCACTTATTCTCATAAGAAGTTTACAACTTGCTTTAAAATTAAAAACTTACAATTTCCATCTTTATGAATGAACAGATCATTCATGATCTTATTGAAACCAACAGATCCTACATTACGAAGACATTTCTATTTCCTTGACGCCATATCTAATGTAAGCTTACAAAGAAAACATACTTTACTATCTTTTAAGGCATCACACTCAACTAGTATTGCCTTTTGAGATACAAAAATCTTTACAAAGCAAAATACTTCTTCATAAGTTGACATGAGAGCATTAATAAAACTATTTTCATTTTGTGATTGATTTTTCTTATTCTTGATTGATTTCTCATGGACCGTAACAATAAGTTTGAACTTATCTAAAGTTCCAGGCAAAATACTTTCGAAGGACATAAAATAAATCGAAGTTGCTTTCATGAAAGTGCTATCTTTGCATCTTGAACCAAACAATGCACTTCCAAATAAGAAATTTCAAAAGGTTTGACATGTGTTGTGATGGACTCTAGAAGACAAATCTTGCAAGTCCTTGTGAGACTCCAAGTCTCATTCACCTTTCCACAAAGGAAACACCTTTCCTTGGACTTGTCCTTCTTGTATTTGCATTTCGAACTTGAAGCTCCATCCTTCACCTCGCCCCCCTTGCTTTGGTTCTCCTTGGATGGATTGGTCTTCTTTTTGTAGCATCTTGAGGGAAAATGTCGATGCTATATATGCACCAGAAACTCTGAAAGGTTTCACTTGGAAGACATATCCAAGGATGTTTTCTTGCAAATTGATGCTTCTAAACTTGACCCTATCACTCTTGAACAAAGCTAGAGTGATGGTACAATGGATTTCATCCTCTCACCTTGCATATCACTCTTTCATCTATGATTTTTGGCAATATCTCTCTCAACTTTGACATGTACTCAAAAAATACGAGAAACACATTTAATGCACCTGAATCAAGCTTCAAATTTAATTTTTTGGATGATCTAATCCAAGAACAGACAACTTGTCAATTTCATTATTTGTCTTCATCTATCTCACTGATAAACTTCTGATGCTAATTTATATACGCTCTCATCTGCTCATCTTTCGTTAGGACTCAATCGTCCAATAATCGACCTCTTGATTGATGCATACTCTCTAATTCTCTCTATGTATATATACATAATGTTATAGGTGTGCAGATGAAGAAAGTATAGGGTGGATGTGTTGTTTGTAAGAGATCGTGTGTGGCTGCAATCGTTGTCCAGTTTGTTAGCGCAGCTGCATGGGAGGGTGTGACATCAACCTTTGCTTTTCGTCCTTTCATCGCCTGTGAGAATTTGCATGTTAATATGCAGACTACGTTATAAAGCGAGTAATTATGCAGCATGAATGGAGGCAAATTAAAGATGGGATTTGGGAGAGTAGAGAAAACAATTACAACACCCCCTCTTAATCTGGATCCATGAACGCCTTGATCTTCAGACTAAGAAATGCACAAAATTTGTTGTGTGTTAACACTGAGTGCTTTCATGAATATGTTTGCAATCATGTCCTTTGTTCTGCAGTACATTAAGCTTACTTCCTTGTCAAGGACCTTGCCCCTGATGTAGTGATATCTGATTTCAATGTGCTTACTCCTAGAGTAAAATCTAGGGTTGGCCGATAAGGCAATAGCACTTTGATTATCACAAAATAAAATTGTAGGGCTGTACTGATTCAGATTAAGATCTGACAGCAAATTTCTCAACCAAAATGCTTCCTTGATAGATTGAGAAGCAGCAATGTATTCTACTTCTGTAGAAGAAAGTGCGACAGAATTTTGCTTATGACTGTTCCATGAAATAGGATCGTCGTTGGAGAAGAATGTAAATCCAGATGTGGATTTATGTGAATTTATGCACTAATGGACATTCTATCCATCTTGTCACCTGCAAAATCTGAATCCGAGTAGGCTCTTAAGTGCAAGTTAGATCCTTCATAAAGTATGCCAAAAAATCTAGTACTAGAAACATATCTAAACACTCTCTTGGCACTTTTCCAATGATGAACTAAAGGAGCTTGCATACTTTAACTCAACTTACTTACACAAAAACTTAAGTCGGGTCTAGTGATGGTCAAATAGATTAGAGAGCCTATAAGCTTTCTAAAGAGGGTGATGTCCTTAAAGGATGTTGCAACATTCCTTTGTGGAGGAGTAATATCTTGGCTTTCCAAAAAGCAAGATACTATCTCACTATCTTCATGTGAAGCCGAGTACAAGGCATTGACTTCAACAACTAAAGAGATCCTATGGATAAGAAGACTCTTGATGGAGTTACATGTGCTAAAGGCCAAGGAGATCCCTTACATATATTGTGACAATCAAGCTTCTCAACAAATTGCTTCCAATCCTTTCTTCCATGCTAGAACAAAGCATATTGAGATAGCTCACCACTTTGTGAGGGAGAAGGTACAATCCAAGGAGGTGCAACTACATCATGTACCATCATCCGAATGCATAGCTGATATCTTAACCAAGACATTGTCCAAAGATCCATTTTACAAGTTAAGATATGCTCTTGGAATTGTAGATATATGTACATTAGATTTTCCAAGTTAGGAGGAGAAAATTGTCACTTTTCACTTGTCATTCTGTATTGTAAATAAAGATCAATCATGAGTACAATGTTCATGATCTGATTTCACACATGTGGAGCCTGTTCCCACGTGTGAAAGCAATTACTTTCATATTTGTAAATATCTACTTTGATTTTGTATCAAGCAAGTCAAGTGTGAACATGATATGACTAGTTTTTAGTCAAGTTGACTAGTCACCTAGAAGTTAGCTTATCCTTGCATGTGCATGAGTAAATGCTCCCACATGGCAAGTGGATGTTCACACGTGTGTATAGAGTTCTAGAAGATAAGAGTTGACCATTTTCCTTAGATTCTATTTTGTAGGGAATATTTCTATATCCTAGGAGACTAGCTCTTTGGACTTTAGCCATATTCTAGAAGGTCAACTTTGAATAAGAATCAAGTATGGATCAAATGGATAGATTTGAGTGATGTGGCACTCTTCACACATGTGAAGATCCGCTGGACTGTACCAGACTCGTGGATGTACTTGATCCATAAAAGGATCATCATTGAATTCTACATTTTTGTGAGATTTCTAGTCAATAGAATTGTGATTTTATTGAATGATTGCTATCAAGAATCTATGTACTTGTTGTTTCAGGTGCAGGCCGTACAGTGGATAGTACTCCACACGTGTGAGGCCGCTCTCACTTGTTTATGAAAATTTGATCCATTGCTCTTGCTTAAATCTAAGTGTAGTGAATCTAGATCAAGATCTAAAGTGTAAAACTTGATAGATCCATTGATTAAGCAACCAATAACTCTCTATGATTGTTAAGTGCAATCATTAATGTCCTAAAACTGAAATTTTATCACTAGATAGGTCTTGCTTGAAGCTTGGATCTAAGCTTGGATCTAGCTATGGTTAGCAAGGGAGTGCTAGATAGGTCTTGCTTGAAGCTTGGATCTATGGGTGGTGAATACTTGAGGCTAGCTTGTTATCTACCTTTGTGTTTAAGAGTAGGGACACAAGTGGAGGAGAGATCCTTGGAGGCTTGCAGATTCTTACTTGCAAGTGGAGGCATCCTAGCTTGGAGTTGTGGAAGCATCTTGGAGCTTGCAGGTTGCTTGGAGGACATTTGGAGGCTCTACCTTGGATTTGGAGGACTTTCTCCCTTCTACTTGTTAAAGTGGTATCAGAGCTTGACAAAGGATGATAATCTTTCTAACCTTCTTCATGTTCTATTAAGATCACCAACTAAATTTTTTGACAAAGATTATTGGCTTTTCTAGTGGTAGGAAGCTTGTAGTTGAAGTACCCAATGAGTCTAGTTCTCTTTGGAAGAGGTAGTGATGCTTATAGAATTGTTTAGGGGCGATTTTTTATTATAATTAGAGAAGATGAATGTGGGCTATTGGTTTAGAACCTTTTTGGAAAAGAATTTGTGGAATGGTTAGAGGAAGTTTTCCTCTACATCTACAAATTTGTTTTTGGAAAAAAATTGATTCTAGCTTGTGTTTTTTATCAACACTAGTGTTTTTTTGCATAAATGAAGCGTTTGAAGTTCTGATTTTCATTTTAAAGTTCTGTTTTTCAGACCTGTAAATTTGAAAATCAGATCTAAAAAATGAAGTTTTCATCCAAACTTCATTAGTTACACCTTTCTATCTTTTAGTTTCATGTAGATGGCAATGTAAAAAGGGAATGGTAATGTAACTTTGTGCATAAAACAAGCTTTGAAGTTCTATTTTTTTTCATTATGAAGTTTTGATTTTCAGACCTGTAAATCTGAAAATTAAAGTTTTCATAAAGCTTCATTATTTTTCCATTTCTAGACACTAGTTTCATGGATTTGGAGATCTAGAATAGAGAGAAATGTGAAAATTTTGGTTTCTTTTGTAATGACAAATGGAAATGGAATTGGATTGGGATCTTTATGTAAACATTAGCTTGGATTTGGTTAAATGAATTTTATATAAAGATTTGTTTTTTATTTTTGCTTTGGATTAAGGGAAAGGTAGCTTGTTGTTGTTGTTCTCTTAAGCTTGGATTGAGCTTGCAAAAAGTAGGCTTGGATTGAGCTTACAAACAATAATATTGAATGAGTAAAAGTAAAATACTTTTTATTTGCAAGCTTGTGCCACATTGGATGTAAGAATTAAAGCATCTCTATCATTCTAATTTGAGCCCTTGTTAATATATTTGCATAATAGAAAAACACACAAGCAACACCAATGGATCAATAATCCAACTTTTGATTTATCAAACTCATCCAATGTGGCACAAGCTTATACCAACAAATTCAAGCCACTAATAAACAACTTCTTGAAACTAATCAAAAGAACCAAGACTTGGAGTCTAGGTTAGCCAACCCAAAAAAGCATGTAGTTCCACCTCTCGTAAAATTGTTTAAGGGAGAGTAAAAAGATAGGAACTTGCAAGTGGTAAGTTCATGGCTTAATGTTTGGAACAAATACTTTGGCATGAACCAGTTCCCTGAATCATGTGAAAACTTATCCACTGTTGCTATGTTCCTTGAAGGAAGAGCCTTACTATAGTGGGATGACCTAGTTGCAAAAGGTAATCAACCTTGTACATGGGAAGATTTTTGCATAGTATTTAGGGAATACTTCCTACCACTGTTAGATGAGTATGAACACTTTCAAAAGTTGAGTCATATAACAATGAATAAAGGTCTGGAACAATTTATTCAAGATTTTCATTAGTATCTGAATTCACTTTATAGTGATATTCCACCCAAGGTACAAATGTTAATGTTTTTTGATGGTCTATCTCGAAGTAATGAGATGGATGTTTATTTCCTTAGTTCTTTAATTTTTGGACCTAATGACCTTATTTGCATTAAAGGTAAAGTTAAAGATCAAGTTGTTAATGTCCTTTTTGACACAGGATCCACTCATAACTTTATTAATGTAAATTTGGTGCAGACGCTAAACCTTCCAACCAGAAAAAGTGAGAAAAAGTATTGTGTGACAATGGCATCAAGAATGAATTCTGCGTTTATGCATTATGTTGTTCTTGATTCAGAATTTCACATACAAGACTACTATGAAAAACTAGAATTCCATGTTGTTGCATTAGCAAATGTGGATATTGTTCTCGGGTAACAATGACATTTTGATAAGAATAAGTCATTGAAAATTGATTTTGTTGAAAAATCTTTATCTTTTATGCATGAGAATTCTTTAATTAAGATCATGGCTAGTTTAAGTGTTGACACTAAAAATGTTAACCCTTATTCTAAACAGGAACTTAATTCTATTATGAAGAATTCAGATTTTAAAGTTATTTATGTTTTCATAATGATATCACTTGCCTCAATGATGAAGAACTTAACATAAATGCCATGAGTATACCCAGGGAGAACACTATAGAAATTGAAGCCTATAATAAACTTAGGCAAAAATTCAATGATGTTTTTTTAGACCTTCCTGTAGGTTTACCACCAGAATGGACAGTTGATCTTAAAAGTGAACTAATACTTCGAACAATTCCAATTGCACAACGTCCTTATAGGATGAGTGCATCGCAAGAGACTGAGCTAAGTAAGCAATCACATGATTACCTAAAAAAGGGGTGCGTACAACCTAGTAAGTCTCCTTGGGCATCACCAGTGGTTCTGGTTGCCAAGAAGGATGGGACTATAAGGTTTTGCGTCGACTATAAGAAATTGAACAAGGTAACCGAAGCACGGGCTGAAATTCTTAAGTATAAGAAAAGAGCTAGAATGGCTGTACATTTCATTAAGATGAATATATCTAATGAAATTCTGAGAGAGATAGGATCTTGCACTATAGCCAAAGAAGCTTGGGATGCACTAAAGTCCATCTATGAAGCAAAAAATACTTCTAGAATACTCACTCTTAGGAATCAGACTTTCCAAAGGTTCCAAAGAAGTGAAGAGAGTGCATCTAATTATGTTCCGAGAGTTAAAGATTTACATAGAGAGCTTTCCTATGTTGGTGTTACTATTAATCAAGATGAGCTAGTTCAACCGTAGATCAATTTTTGACATGCCAATCCATTAGTTGTGCCAAATATTTACATCGAAATAAACGTTGCAATCATGGGATAATTGGAAAATGTCATAACACTTTTTATGGCACTTTATCCCCTTGTATGTCATCTGGAAAACATGAAGCGTTACACATTGGACATTGAAGCTTTTCTGAATGCTCACCTCTATATAGAACATGGTCTTCTGGATATGCATGTACTGTGTCGTAATCCATTCCAAGCACGATTATCATCTTTCGTGTTTTAGGTTTCACATTTTCTTTTGGAAGTATTCAATGCAACAACCTAAAAAATGAGCAATGTGAGTTGTTAGAAAAGAAAAAAAATTAACTTAATGTAAACACGCTATAAAGTACAATAGTTGTGTCATACGTTAAGTACCCGAATAAAGATGTCATGCTACGATCATTCCATTTGTATGTTGCTTGAAGGTTTAGAATAAGAATTGATGGAGCTAGTCTCGAAATGGATGCTCCAAGATATAGAGGAGTGTTTGCCTCCTTGCGCAATAGAATCTCATCTTCATCCATGTCAAATTGTTCGTGATCTCCGTTTTCATTAGAAGATGCATGCATATCATCATTTGTTTCAAAGTAAGATTCAAACATGTTGTGCATTTCTTCATCCTATTGCACCTCATCATCATAATCATTAGAATAAAGTTGATTACTCTTTTTTCCAATTGTGTTTGCCTCTTCAATTTGTTTCATTCTTTGTTTTCTCATGTCTATCAAAACTTGACGTTAATTGTAACTAAACATGGATGGATCAACTCCGTGGAATGGCATTCGGTGTATTGGCTACACACATGAAACAAATTCCATAAGTGACATATATAGATTGACGAAGATTATAATAAAAAACAATCATATAAAGTTAACAAACCTCAACGTCTTCCAAATTCGATGGTTGACCTTCTTCTTTTCGTCCAAACTTCTAAAATTGATTTTCAACAATGCGTCTTTCACACATCTTTTGTCCATCACGCTTGAGGCATGTGCACCATATTTTATTTTGAAAATAAGTTTTTTATGAGAAACAAAAATCAAGTACATGTCACTTTAGCACAATAGTTTAACTTATAATAACACAAAGTCTTTATGAACAAGAAAACATGGATGTTTATTACTTACCCTGTTAACTTGAGTAGTGTCTTCATCACTAGACTAATCTAAATGTAATTTATCTCGTTGTGATAAACTGCATATATGCACAAGTACAAAACACAAATAACATAAAATTACTGTATGATTCTAATGTTTTAATTTTTAGATAGTACTGTTCTTATACGTTGTCGCTTATATGATTCTTTTGCATCTTGCTGTAGGCTCTAAATGCATATCTCTCTTATTTTGTTATCACAAGTATGAAAGTCCCACTCCAATATGCATTAAAGATCCGTAATTGATTTTCTTTTCTACTTCATTTCAATATATTAGGGTTTATTGTAATGTATTGTATGTTTATGAATGTAGTAATCATGTTGGGTTCAAGTAGTGGTGAAAGCTCGGGATTATGCTAAAAATTTATATGAATCATTAACTCCTGAGCAAAAAGCAGAACTACAAAGTATGCTTAGCCGAGATGACGGTGGTCCCTCACAAGCGGCCGCGGCTCCCGCCCCATCGAAGAGTCATCCACAAATCCTTATTATGACGTGGATCCTCAAGGCAATATAATTGCCAATAGAAAAGGAAGGGTGGTTTTCGACCAACTCTATTCTTTATGCCAACATCATTTTGGCGACAGATTATTTAGTAAATGGTCCGAACAACCTGCCACCGATAAACGACAGGTTATTGGTATCCTTCGTGACGAATTCCAACAAGAAGAGGAATTTGACGAGAAGGAAATTCATAAGCATATGAGCTTATGGATTAGGCATCGTCGTGATATGGCACGACAAGCTTATAGGGACAGGCAATCCAAGCCTTCCTAGTGTTCAAGAAATGATTGGAACCGTGTAAAAGCGGATGAACGAATACCATATAAATACAATATTCAGAAAGATGTTGCGGCCGCTAGGATGCATGGGATAGGCAACCCTAGGTTGGGCTCATTATGACTAGCAGCTTCAACATAGCCCTAAATTAATTTCAACTTCAATACATTAGTTGACAAACTAAAGAGTGAGGGTCATCCTTCAAATGTAAGTACTAGTTTTTGTATTCATACTAATGTGGTTTGTATTCCGACGTCAATTTTATTTAATTTAATACGATCAAGCATTAGATAGTATGTAGTTTGTTTGCTTGTGTTCATGCAGACTGGACGTCAAAGCGACGACGAGTAGATTAGGTTTATAAGTTTTAGTTGATGTTAGATCCAGAAAGACTCATGCGACATTAAAGCACCAATTTTGTAATACATTCGTTGATATTATGAAAATATTATTATTGCAAATGATCGTGCTATATTGCCATTGTTTTTATATGTGCAATGTTCTTTTTTCAAAAATTACAATGGCGAATTTCGAGATGTGGATTGACATAATAACCAACTAAGAATTCAAAACCATGTGCAATGTCGGATTTCAAAAAAAGAATCAATATCATATATAGAAATCTAAATGAAATTTATGATGTGCAGTGCCCCGATGGTTCTTCATCTTCAAACGTTGAAGCCGCATGCAGACCATAGTCGTTGACTGACGGTTCTCTAGTGAAGACTTGGTGGTTGTCTTGCGATCCATTGCCTTGGCCGAGTCCATGTGAGACTATTGCGGTGCGGTTGCGGTTTGTGTCTATGGCCAATTTCTCGTGCATTTCTGCAGAGATAGTTTGTTGGCCATTCATGAGTATTTCTACAGGTAAGGCCTATTGGCCCTTTACTTGTATTTCTGCAGGTATTGGATCATGAGCTTTAAATGCTTTGTAGGTAGAAACTTCATGTTTCTTCAGTCCCTTTCAAAGTGTGGTAGTCTTATAATTCCTAGGCTAGCTCTCTATCTTTCAAATAATCTCTTGTCTAAGGGTTTAGTGTATATTCAACAACCATTTGTTTGGTTGGAATGAATATAGTTTTTGGCAGGTCCTTCTCAACCATGTCTCTGATCAAGTGGTACTTGATCACAATGTGCTTCGTTCGTGAATGAAATACAGGGTCCTTCATCAAGTGTATGACAGAGGTGTTGTCCATGTAGAGGATCAATGGCTCATTAGTGATTTCTCCCAGTCTGTTGTCTAGGAACTGTTTGAGCCATGTCAGTTCATTGGCCATCTTCACGACAACGACATATTCAGCTTCACAAGATGATTATGCCGATAGTCTGCTTCTTACTTACCCATAGAACTGCAACATTTGGGGCTATGGTGCAGCCTCCTGATACACTTTTACAATCATCCTTCAATGATTCCCAGCTTGCGTCATGTCGGACTTGACTTGAAGTCATGTTGTGCATGAATAGCAAAGTCCGTAATGCTTCGTTTGTTGTAGGAATTGTAGGACTCTTTCGGCAATCTTCCAGTGTGTTGGTCCTGGATTGATGTTGAATTGACTCAGTCTGAACATTGTGTATGCACTGTCTGGTTTGGTGTTGTCTGCCAGGTACATTAAAGAACCTACCAGCCTTCTATAGGGCTTGTTGAGCATTGTTTTGCTCTCTTCGTCATTCTTCGAACAGTCTGCATTTGTTAGCACTATGCATGAATTCATCAGAGTGTTTACTCCTTTATACTCAGTCATTTGAAAGTCATCAATGATCTTTTGAGTATATCTCGACTGGTGCAAATACAGTTTTCCATTCTCAAGGTCTCGATTGACTTCCAATCCTAGATAGCATCATGCTTCACCTAGGTTTGATATCTCAAAGTGTTTGGAGTTATCATGCTTCACTTGTACAATCATGTCATCTCTCCTTGTGAGTGTGTCATCTATGTAGACACCGATTATGATGATTTCTCCTTGGACAACCTTTACATAGACATTATAGTCTACTATCAAAGGTTGGAATTGCGAGGATCTTAGTGCATGATCCTTTTTCTTATACCATTCTCTGGTGGACTGTTTCAGTCCATAGATGTTTTGTGCATCCTGCAGGCATAATCAAAGAATGATTTGCATTTTTAAAACCCAGTGGCTAATCCATGTAGAGTTCCTCTTTGAGTTCTCCATGTAGGAATGTAGGTTTCTCCTCCACAATGTGCATCCTCCACAAGTTGTATGATGCTGCATAAGCGTACAGAGGTATGCTTTACAACTGGAGAAAGATTTCGGTGTAGTCAATGCCATATTTATGAGAGAAATCTTTAGCTACCAGCCTTGCTTTGTGTCGTGATACCTTGCCATCAGCTCCATACTTGTACTTATAGATCCATTTGTATTTCATAGTATTTCTGCCATCTGGTACTGGTTCAAGTGTCTAGAGGTTGTTCGTTTCCATGGAGTATATTTCTGCTTCCATGGCTTCTATCAATCAAGATTATGTAGTGATTCTAGAAAGATTATTCACGAATCTATTGATCCTAGCTACAAATTTTCTATACCCTTCTATCACTTGATTGGCTACACGATGCTCAAGCTACAACAAATAATGAGAAAGTCATAGATAGAGCGACAATTTGCAAAGGAATGCGATTTTTCATACAAAATATATATGTAATCTAAATCACTCACATGTTTAGATAGCTATAGTAATTTTAGTAACATAGTTATTGGCATGTACATATCATCAATCAAAGTTTATCTAACTTCAATTACACATTTTGTTCTTTTTTGTTTAGTAAAAAAAAAATACAATGCATTCTGGAACATCACTTTCATTCAGACTGCATTGATAAGAATTCAAACACATGATTGTGGATTCATAGCAAATTTTACTCAGGAGAGTTAAGCAAGCCTGACAACACCAGCATGATCTCTTGTCAACTTAATTATTGTGGGACAATTCATGATATATTTGGAAGTTGGATTTAGGCAATTCAACTTTTTTTTATGTTCAATGTAAAATGGACTAAGATTACTTCTATTGGTCTAGATTATATTGTTTTGAAAATGCTCCAAAGTAGCATTGAGAAGCCTTTGTTTTCTGATAAGTTTGGATTAAAACTTTTTGTGTTTGAAGTTGTTTAACATTAAGATGCCATATATATGTCTTTGAGAAAGTAAGTATAGTTGTAGGGGAGAGCGTTAGCATAAGAGTAGAATTATTGATTTCTAAAGTTTGAGATCTAGTTAATAGACTAGGATTAGATATACATGCTAACTAGAGTACAGGTAGTTTGTTGGTGGAGCACATGTCCCATTTTTTGGTTTTTCACAAGGGTAATTTAATTTTTTTTGGTTTTTTCTCTGATTTTTGCAACATGCCTGGAACTAACTCTCGTAGGCTTCTATGCAGATCTGGGACAATACTCTGGAGCTATTGTCAATCGTGCGAGGGTTAACTCTCATTGGTTTTGGAGAAAATAAAATTTGATGGGATTTTTGGCTCTTTGTTTCACACATGTGGGCAGTACATCAGCAGCCCACAAATCGATCTTGACCAAAAATAATGATGATACCTCTCTCCTTGAACTCGCCCTCTCAAGTAAAACTCAAAAACAACACATTGTCAATGATTTCACAAGTACTATTAATCACTTAGCTTTGATACTATGTCAATTTTCAAAAAAAATGACAATTATGATTGTACTTATCAATCATTAAGAGTTATTGATTGCTTAATTCAAATATCTATCAAGTTCTAGGTGTTAGATCTTGATCTAGATGCTTTACACTATGACTTAAGCAAGAGCAATGGATCAAATGATTAAAAACATGGATGAGTGGCCTCACATGTGTGGAGGACAGTACCAATACGGCTTGTTTACAGAGAGTAAAGTACTCAAGCTTACAAATGCATTTCAATCATAAAAACTCAAGACAAATGTGGAAAATACAAGCCAGACTAGAATTTGCCAATGTCACATCAACTTCTCATTGATTTGGTTGATCCCTTTATAGATCAAGTACATCCACGAGCTGTGTACAGTCCAGCAAGCCTTCACACGTGTGAAGAGTGCCTAGTCATCCAGATCCACCAATGGGAGCCATATGTGCTCATTTCCCAAAGTTGACTATTCTCTTTGGCTAGAAAACAAAAAGCTAGTCTTCCACATTTATAGTAATATTCCCTACAAAATAGGATCTAATAGAATCTTCTTATCTTATCATCTAGAAGCTTATCCACACGTGTGAATGGTATCTTGACATGTGTGAGTAATAACTCATTCACATGGAAGTCCAATCTATTTACATAAAGTTTGACCAATTTGACCATTTTCAAGATTCTACTCAAAAGTCAATTTCACACTAGTGTAGATCAAGGCATGAAAATGGGTGCAGAAGTATGGCAAGAGGCTGGTTGAAGAAGGAGACTGATTTTTCAATGCTTGTGTTTTTCTTTCTAAAGGATCTTCGTCGTGACTGGGGTACTTCTTCTAATTGAGTTGCTTTGGATTGCCCATCTACCTTCTTAGCCTTGTCTTTGTCATCTTTCATTTTGTGACCTTGGTTGTCAATCTGCTGATGTTGTTCTGGCTGCCCTAGTGGATCCAAGTAGATCCACTCTCTCCTCTCCCTCCAAATTCTGTTGGTGGGGATGTTGTTATTTGTAAGTTGCATACTCCAGATTGGATCTGCATTTGGAACATGTAGTTGAAACACGTTGAACATGCAACTGGACTAAAGATTGAACAAATTTTAACTAAATTTGTTTCGATCTTGTTGTAGTTGACTCGAAAATTAATATGACGATGAGATACAGGAATCAACTCTGACGTGATATGTACTTCACAAATTTGCAATATGGTCAAAGATTCTAAACTCTATGCAAGGTGATCTGAAGATGGACAGATGAATGAAAATGTGTTCTTGATATGCTCTACGGAAGACTCTCATGCAGTATCTATTTTGCATGCAAGAATCAATCACACAAAAGGAATGAAGAGGAACAAGAAAATAAACAAATTGTACAAAGAGTGAGAACTATATGGCACTTGCCAAACAAAACTTTCATTCATCAACATTGATAATTCACCTTGACTATTGCAATATCTCATTGGTCTTATAGAGTAATGACAAAAACTCTGATATGCCCTTGTCAAAACAAGGCAGGATTGGTGACACTAAAATCTACCATCATTGACAACAGATATTGTAGGATATGGCTTGAAATACATAGAAGGAGAAGGTACTATTCCCATTAGTATCCTTTGGATTATGAGATTCATAAATGAACCTCTGTTTAGATTTTCGATTTCTCAAAGTTGGTTCGTGATATGCAATTAGTGGAATTCTCATCAGAAAATGAAAAGACATATAGATTTGAGATTGCATGAATGTAGTGAAATGTCAATTCCCTAGAGAAGGTGCTCTTGTCTGGGAATAGTAACATATGACGAAATATTGATTTCCAGTACGTCTTGCAATAACTCATTTAATATAACGTCTATGTTTAAATATCGATCTGGTGAATGGCGTGGTGATGTAGAAGCTCACAAGGAGCTTCTCAATTGAGCAGCAGGTTTAACTGTTGGTTGCTATGGTGCTCGTGTGGTGTTGTTGTGAGGATCCTATCGCGATTCATAACTGACATGGCAAACAAGTAGGATCTTACTTGGTTGTTTTGGACAGTCTTTGAAACTGTGTTTTCTGACATAGTCGGGACACTCGGTGTGGTACTTGGCCTTGACTGGACAATCAACCATGAAGTGGCCGATTTCACCACAGATGAAACATCTATTGTTCAATGGCCCTTGTGTAATGGCATAGCTATCTGGTATGGCTAGTGGTTCTAGACTTTCTGGTGGCTGATAATGCGAGCAATGTCCAAATTGTGATGGTTGTTCTTCATATTGTTGGATGGTGTGTGCTTGGATAGGCTGATATGAAAGACAAGCATCAGCAAGATGCGTAGCCCGGCAGTGTGGACGCCATATGGGTTTGCATCTATAAGGTACTTGTGCAGGGTTTGGCTGACCAGACATACTGCGTTGGATAGACTTCAGGGTATTTTGAAACTCAGTGGTGAGTTTCTCCATCTGCAATTGATGTTGCTTATTAAGCAACTCCAGCTGTGATTTCCAAAACTGATCTTGAGTGTCCTCGATCGACTTCGACTCATGGACAGGAGTACGAGGTGCTTTCTGTTCCCTATATTCATCAACATATGATCCCTTGTCTTTTTCATAGCTAACGTTAGACTCATATATTTATCATTGGATTTAAGCTCGCGTCTTATCCATCTTGGAAGGCTGACTAAAAACCAAATGATGAGCATCTATTTGGAGAGCTGTTCTTGTACTTGACTTTTGAGGTGTTTGAATCACTCGATATAGTCTCGTACATGTTCATCTTTTGTCATCTTGATGTTACTCAATTTGACAAAAAAGACTCTCTATCAAAGGAAAGGGCTTAAAACACGATGGTTCGTGTATTTGGGGCCGCATTCGATAGAACCTATGACGTTTGATTTGTTCAGTTGTAGGGGACCTTATTTCATATGAATAAGCTTCTAGGATTTCAGGATCAGTATGTTGGTCCATGGTGTACAGTCATGTATATGTGGATGTTGTATGGGTTTTTGTTGTTTTTGGTTGTTTTTTTTTTTTGGACAAGCTTGATGTTAGTCGAAAAAAACTTGGATTGTAAAACGGGTTTGGTCAGAAAATTTGAATCGGGGTCAGAAATTTTTTTTATCGAAAAATGGTGTATCAAAAAAATGGTGGTGTATTGGAAAACTGATGAGTCGAAAAAACTGTGACTCGAAAAAGATGACTCGAAAAGACTGTGACTCAAAAAATGAGGACTCAAAAAAACTCTTACTCAAAAAAAAGTATTACTCAAAAAAAGAAAATATAACTCAAAAAACTATGACTCAAACAAATTGAGAACTCAAAAAACTATTGACTCGAAAAATTTGATGACTCGAAAAAACTGTAGTATCTAAAAATGGATGACTCGAAAAAATTTGTGACTCAAAAAATTGGAACTCGAAAAAATGAGAACTAAAAAAAAATTGGTAACTCGAAAAAGGAGAACTCGCAAAAACTTTGACTCGAAAAATTGGAAGTCGAAAAAATTTGTAACTTGAAAATTGGATGGGTGAAAAATGGATGTTCGAAAAAAGTGGATGTTTGAGAAATGGAGTCGGGGTTGAAAAATGGAAGTGGATCGGAAAGAAAAAAAAGAAAGAAAAATGTAGACTATGTCAAAAAATTTGTGAAGGGTCAAAAAATGGATGGTATCAAAAATTTTAATGAAGTATCAAAAAATTAACGAAGACTAAAAAAAAATAGTGAGGTATCGAAAATTAACAAGTATCGAAAAAAATTAGCGAAGGCTTGAAAAATTAATGAGGTATCGAAAATTAACAAGTATCGAAAAAAATTAACGAAGACTTGAAAAATTAATGAGGTACAAAAAATTAACAGGTATCAAAAAAATTAGCGAAGGCTCAAAAAATTAAGAAAGTATCAAAAAATTAATGAGGTATAAAAAATTAACAAGTATCGAAAAAAATTAACGAAGGCTCAAAAAATTAAGAAAGTATCGAAAAAATTAGTGAAGACTCGAAAAATTAATGAAGTATCGAAAAAATTAGTTAAGGTTTGAAAAATAACAAAGTATCGAAAAATGATTTTTGGACTCGGTCGAGATTTGGAATTGGCAGACCCAGTCGAGATTTGAAATTGGTAGACCCGGTCGAGATTTGAGAGATTTCTGACTCGGTCGAGATTTGAATCA
The DNA here is from genome assembly GCA_029204225.1 of Diphasiastrum complanatum. Taxonomy (NCBI): domain Eukaryota; kingdom Viridiplantae; phylum Streptophyta; class Lycopodiopsida; order Lycopodiales; family Lycopodiaceae; genus Diphasiastrum; species Diphasiastrum complanatum. Next base: position 14,420,887 of record CM055103.1, read on the forward strand.
ACCTGACTCGGTCGAGATGGCAATGTAATGACTCGGATGAGAACTGAATGATTAATTCGGTCGAGATTGGAAATGCAGATTCAGTTGAGATTTCACAAGGCAATCTAGTTGAGATTTTCTAAAGTCTGGATCTGGTCGTGATGTGATGACTCTAATCTGGTTGAGATTTTACATGAGACGATCTAGTCGAATTTGGAGTGGTCTGGATCCGGTTGAGATTTGATCTTGTATGGTTCGTCAGTCGAGATGTTCTAGCAGACTCATCAATCTAGATTGCAATTAGACTCGTCGGTCGAGATTTCAATCAGACTCGTCGGTTGAGATTTCGATCAGACTCATCGGTCGAGACTTCAAGCAAACGCATCGGTCGAGACATCAATCAAACTCATCGGTCGAGACAACAAGAAAACTTGTCGGTCGAGACATCAAACAAACTCGTCGGTCGAGACATTAAGCAAACCCGTCGGTCGAGACTTCAAGCAGACTCGTCGGGCCAGACTTCAAGTAGACCCGTTGGTCGAGATTTGATGAAGCTGTGACTCGGGCGAGATTTGAAAATCCGGTTCAATCGAGATTTTAAAATGCGATTTGGTCAAAATTTTATAGGGTTTTCGAGTCGGTCAAGATTTCAAATGGCGACTCGATCGAGAGTGGGTCGAAAACTGACTCGGTTGAGATTGGAGTCAAAAAATGACTCGGTCGAGATTGAGTCCAAAATTGACTCGATCGAGATTTTTGAGATTTTTTTTTTTTTATTAAGCATCTACATCGGTCGAGATGGTAAGGAAGGGAGACTTGGCTGAGATGGGGCAGAACGTGCTCGGTTGAGACGGTAACGGAGGAGGTCTCGGCTGAGATGGGAGAGAATGAGGGCTCGGTTGAGATGGTGACGAAGGGAGGTGTAGACGATGGGTAAACTATGGGTAGAGAAAGATGTAGAAGGATTTGAGGTTGTATGTAGGACGTGTGGAGGGTGGTTGCAAGTCGTTCTGAGCTGTGAATAGATCTTGAAATGTACCACGTTTCTTGAATGGATCTGATCACGGGTAGTGTTGCAGCATTGATGGTTTCAGAATGTGGTGCAAGAGGCAACGGGCCAAATGTTAACTGATTCTCTGCTCTAGGAAATTAGTTGGCTTTTTCTTGTTCTGGTTCCTATTTAAGAATAGTTTCTATCTATTACCAGACTTGTTGGGCATTTATTAGATGTTTTCTTGTTGTTACAATATCCAGATCAAGCAGAATGATAATTTAGACGTTGTACTATTGTTCTGCCTATCAGAGGACACTCAGATTAGTCACTCTTGCACTGGAGCACATGCATAAATGACCATAATCAGTCAATCATGCATGCCAAAACGTTCAACCATCAGATCAACATGCAAAATCGTTGAACAATGACTAAAATCCTACTCTAATGCTACAAAAATGAGTCTGAAATCAGATCCTAACCACAAAACAAGAAACAAGAAACTATTCTACAACAGTTTAGACGTCCAAAAATCAAGAAACCAACCAGTCTTTTGATTATTGGACATCCCAAGAATATCAAGAACTAGCCTTGTCAAGAATCTGCAAGATTTATACGACATTTCTAGCCTCTATAGTTTACCTGAGTGTTGATTCCTACATTAATCCACAAGCAAGAAAGGAAATCTAATCCATTCTAGAAAAGCAGGAAAACTAATCCACTCTACTATCCACAACCACACACAGAGGATGGAAGGGCAAGATCATACATGCATCACTCAAGAAACAAGCATGATCAAGGAGCTCAATGGATGCACCAAACTTGAGGAGGCTCTTCTCATTTCAGCATGGAGTAGGTACAATACACAAAAAGCTCCTCTTCTCAAAGAGGGAGTCTCAAAATAAGCAAGAGAGCTCCTTAGGTGACATCCTAGTGGCATCTCCACATTACACAAATTACAAGTGGAATAATGCTCTCCACTAGAGGTCACCATCAAAAGGTGGCTCACTCTACTTTCTTTAAGAGGGGTTTACTTGCATTTATTACTTTGCCTAGAAATACTAGTTCCTACATGGTCATTCCATCTTTCGGGATTCACCGTGAGGCTTACATAGTTCTTGCTTGTCATTCCTAACTAGCATTCCTCGGCTCTCATACTCCGCTCTCAGTCTTCGTTCGTCTTGTCTTCTTAGAAACTTCATCGGTCTAAGGTGAGAGGTGCTCTTGGGTAGTTTTGTCTGAGTATCTTGGGATTCGTCATAATTAGCCAACACCCAAATTGGACTCAGTTTAAAAAAGTTTAACACTAAGTTCTAAACTTGACTTTGTGGCCTCTAGTTTTATTTTAATTACAAAAAGACCCAAGTCTATTATTCTATTTACAACTCAACTTGTGTGCTCATTGGGCCATGGACTTATACGCGCAAGATGTCACGCCCTCGCAACATATTTTATTAGTTGATATTATTTATTTACAATGTGTTGGGAATACTCCCAACAAGCCTTCCACCCAAATGGATCCGTGAAACATGCTCAACACAAAACCTATAAATGATAGTAGTAAAACACTCGAACGGTGACAGCTTTGTGACTACCTTGTAAATGCTCTTCAAAAGCATTAGAAGTGCACCACTATGGACATCATCATCGACACATGCATCATCTCTGACGTGCACATGTGGGATTCCCGAATACCACCCATCGGTATCAAATGAAAATAACAGTACAAAATGCAATACATCATATGATGAATGATGTTGTGTGATGAACTGCAAACCATCCTGAATGGAAATGAGTATGATGTCACGCATTCCGTCACTCAGGGTCTTGTCTAAAGGCATAAGCACCGCAATCTCATTGCTCGTGGGAGCATTGAATTGCCTGCTCAGTCTACTCTGCGAACAATCTGATACTATGCGGAGACGAATATCCTTTGTGGCGTTCTCCCCATGATCCGCGCAATGTTCTTAAAACGTTTTGCAAATGGACTCACATCCACCATCATGCTCTGCAAGACAAAGAGAACATCATGCCTAAGCTCGGAGTTCAGAGATAATCTCTAATCCACCTCCAAATCATCACCATCCATGAAGTAAATATGTGAAAAGGAAGGCCTATCTGATGGCAACAAACCACCAATGTGATGGTACAACCGTCCAGACACTCGAAATGTATGCGCACCACCTACAGAGTTGGAGATGGATCTATCCAAACTCACCCCAAGAGATGTGAATGCCAATGAGTTATTGTAAACCCAAATGTTCTGCCTAAAATGAGCTCCCGAGTCATTAGAAGACATGTACAAATCAAATAGTTCAGAAGGCGGCGATGGCATCAAAGGCAAACGCACCTTGTCTTTCATGCAACAGAAACGACTATTCCTTTCTGTTTTCCATTGCAAGGCCGAACAACAATCACATGCAAACTCCATATGTCCCAAATCATGATGGGATGGAATCAAGAACGATCTGCCCATCTCAAATAACCTACCAACCCTATCTAAAGCTCTCCTCTTTGCCTGAAATCTACGCCCCCATCGTCTAGCTCTAGCTAATCTAGACTCTGCCTCTGGAGTCCTATATGATGGGTGATTATGCACCTCCTCGGGCATAACACAGTGTGCTGGACCACCCCTACCTAGAAATCTCCTCTTCGCTTCATATCTATGCCACAACCTTTTAGTCTTAGTTGATCTAGACTCGGCCTCAGGTGTCCTATACGACGGGTGATTACGCACCTCCTCGGGCGTATTCAACTCTACAAAAGTCGAATCCACACCTAAAGACATCAACAAAACTACCTCTCTTAACTTTACTCCTCTCATAGGCGAGCAGACTTGTGTGATCTACCCTACTCCCAAACTGCTCGGTGTAACATCCTCTCCAAACTCTAACCCTCTCACAGGCAAAACAACATCTACTCCAAGAGGAGTGTCATCGTCAACACTCGCAATGGTGGCTGAACCAACTACATCCCTATGAATACCCTGCTGAACAACTCGTGAGGGAGAAACCTCCTCTTCGCTCTTCTATTCCGCTCTAATCTACTCTTCCTCTCTAACCGAGACTCCAACTCCAGCGTTCTACACATGGCATTGCCACGCATGTGCTCTAGCTTGACAATCCCCCCTGAACTACCCACACCACCGACACTAATAGTCAACATGTGCTCGACACTTTGCAGGTTTGAGACCAAACTTGGGGTCGAACATGTCGCCTCCTGAATGACACGAACTACAGGTGCAAACGACAATGTCCTACGCACTGCTTGTCGCTTCCTATTCAACCTCCTCCTCCTTGCAGACTGGCTCTCACCCTCCGGAGTGATGTATGAAGGGTTGCTCCGCACACACTCAGGAGTGTCCATGTCATGGAATCACTCCCTCAAATGCAAAACACCTGCAACAAATGAAACAAAAACCATCAGGTTTTATATCAAACATTGGGAAACAATTAAATACATGAAAACTAACTTAAGTAGGCTTTAAACTTGTATTAAGAGAGTGAGAGATAGATTTATGGTTTGGAAATCCAAAATCAATATTTTTGAATATGTACAGCCACATCAATTTTGGTTAGCTCGCTTAGAGTTGAGTAATTAGGCTTTTTGTATCAATTCAATTTGAGAAAAAATAGCAGGCCTATACGCTTGATTATGGGTCACATTATAAGAATACTTTACACTAATCATCCATATAGTCAATGCAAAGAACTCAAAAAATAGAGCAATATTGCTTTCTACATCACTTGAATCGGAGCTCATACTTAGCAGATATTTAACTTGAAAGAGAGTTAAGAAATTTTGTAAAAGTTGTAAAACTTCATCTATCTGATATGATCTTTAAAAATCTCAGTCAAACTGAAATCAAATATTGTCATGCATATACTTGTTGGAATCAGCTCAAATAGTATAAAAGTATCGTAATTATGACTTTTTGAATTCAGGTCATTATTTTAATACTTTTATTAATAAAAGCATTAATAACACGTACTTACAAAAAATTTAAATCCAAACAAATAACTAAATAGAGTCTAGTAATGTGTGTCATAACATTATCTTCATTTTTTCTTTCAACTGGAATATCTTTTTTATAAAAATTTTGATTTTGATGCTACAACATTGATGCTACAAGAGAAAGTAGTGAAAGTATTCTATAGTGACAGGCCTAACTCACTCGCCTAACTCACTCTTGAATGGCGATAGAGAAAGTAGGAGTGTGTGTGTGTGTGTGTGTGAGAGAGAGAGAGAGAGAGAGAGAGAGAGAGAGAGAGAGCGCGCGCGAGCGAGCGTGTGTGTGTGTGTGTGTGTAAGAGAGAGAGAGAGAGAGAGAGAGAGAATCCCGAAAAAAGTAATAGGTGTTGTTCACACTCTGAGCAAAAGGTAAGAGGTGATGCTCACACAGAGATTTCCATATATTTTAGTTGCTGTGCCATTAGCGATTTTTGTATTTCTGAAGGGCCATTAGCGATTCTGGTTTACTCATATTGTTTATTAGAAATCAATATAATCTTTAGAAGGTGCTATTTTCTTGAATTATTTTTCATCTATTTCGGTAACCTGATCATGACTACTACAAGAAAACAAACATTTTCGAACTTGCCGCTACTTTCGTAGTCTAATTGCAGCAGATCATAAAAGAATCTAAACGTGCACTCAAAAGTAGCTAATGTATATTGCTTAGGCTAATATGGGATTCGTTGACTGAGTTTCAAATTGAGCACTTTAGGGACAAAAGGAGAGACATGGAACAAAATGAAGAGATGAAGCCTCTTGTGAAAATGGTGATTGTAGAGGTCTAAGAGAAAGATCTGATCAATCAGCTCCTAGATGAATGTAGCTCATTCTCAATAAGCTTCGGGTTTGCAAGTGCTGGCTGGAGGTAAAGGCATAAGGCGACACCTTCTCTTTATGTTGGTCCCGGTTCTAAGCTGGTTGCTGTTGTGTCCAATCTTTTATGCAGTTTTCAACACATCACTAACTTGTTATTGAAGTGTGAATAAGGAACAATAAGCATTTCCAGACAAACATGTTTTTAATACGAAAACACTGCATGAAGCTGGAAAAGCTAAATTTGAAGGCCTGCAGGCACATTAATTTTGGTGGGTTGAAAGAATTTGTCATGTCTACTTTATCCCAAGATTATTAAGGGACTGGTGTCCTTGGATAAGGGACTGGTGTCTTTTATCATGTCTACTTTATCCCAAGGGTATTTCACTAAATTTGATGCAAGGTTCATTGAATCTCAAGAGGAGCGGAGTCTTGCAATAACTTCTGCAACATAGGCATCTGATATTTTGCTGCTATTGAAGGTGAGCGAGTTGGGATTTATTTAGTGTGACTGAGAATGCGATTCAAGTATTTGAGTCTGAATTTGTTCTCCCGGATCTGCATAAACAATTCTTGTAGTTCATAACAAATTCTCAGATGCAGGAGCGATGCTTATATAAAGGGGTGAGAAAGCGCAGCTGGGGCGCAGCTGGAGCACACATTAAACGTTTGGACGCAGCTGGGGCACACATTAAACGTTTGGAATCTATTGTCTTTTCTACAAAGACTTCTTAATTGATGGTGCGGTAGCAAGAATTTAAACCTTGCAATAACTTCTGCAACATAGGCACCTGATGTTTTTGTTGCAATTTATGGTTGAACGGAAGCTGGTCTTTTGATATTCTGTATTAGTCTCAGACTCAGAGTTTGTGTGTGAGTCACCTAACCTGCATAGAGAAATAGCAAACAAAACAGCAAAACGATACAACCTAACACTCACAGAGAACAGCACAAGACATCATAGCAGTATGAATAACATATAAGCTTTCATAAAGGCATACACAGATAATGTGCTTCTCTGAGCACTTAATCATCTTCTATAGTTCTATCTCACTCATTCTGTCTAACGCCTATCTGGTATTTATATCCTTCCTATCTATCTTATAATGTTTCTTGTAATGCATTGTTTTGTGCTAACCAGGCGGTTAGTTAACAGAGTGCTGTGTGTGTCGCTGTCAGGTTGCGGCTGAAGGCTGCGTTTGACAGGTTGAAGGTCTTGAAGTTCATCTTTCAACAGTTTTGCTGCTATTGAAGGTGGAATTGGAGCAAGCTGGGAATTATCTAGTGTGAATGAGAGTGCGATTCAGGTATTTGAGTCTGAATTTGTTCTCCTGGATCTACATAAACAATTCTTGTAGTTTATAACAAGTTTGTAGATGCAGGAGCGATGCTTATATAATGGGGTGAGAAAGTGCAGCTAGGGCACAGCTGGGGCACACATTAAATGTTTAGCTCGAGGGCTTCGGGCCTTCCCCTACGGTAATGCCATTGTGCGGAGTTTTTTTTTTTTTTTTTTTCGTTTTTTTGGTCGTACGGTACGGCCGTACCCTTGGACCATTTTTTTTTTTTTTGGTTATTTGCCATTTTTTTTTTTTCAAATTTTTTAACGTTTGTGGTGGAAGGTGGATGTGGACAGCCAATGACGGGCTGCCACATAGCACATGCACATTCCACCGGAGAGAGGAGAGAGAACGTGCATTCCACCGGAGAGAGGAGAGAGAAAGTGAATTCCACCGGAGAGAGGAGAGAGAATGACAGATTCCTAGGAGAGAGAAAATTGGATAGACATTATGCTCCTGGAGGTGGTCCCAAAATACAAAGGACACCTGAGCACAAGGCATTACGGGAATCAAGAAAGAAAAAGAGAGAGAGTGTGTGTGTGTGTGATGGAGAGAGAGAGAGAGAGAGAGAGAGAGAGAGAGAGAGAGAGAGAGAGATGCCTCCAAAACGCGAGAGAGAGAGATAAAAAGTGGCCCGTTACAATCAATAATAAGGTGATATGGTGGTTATTATGCATGCATGGGAAAGAGTCCTAATATGGTGGTTATTATGTACACTTTTTTTCATACATGCATCCTTCTCCCAAGTTTTTCATTTAAAAAATGTGTATGCATGGATGAGGGGAGGAAGATGCATGGGTCCCCTCACCTATGCATACAAAAGTGTACATAAGTTTAAATATATATATACTAGTAAACAGTGCCCGTCGTTGACGTGCAATGGAGGCCGATCTTCATAGAAATGCATTTTTATTTCAACCTTTCCTGTGCAAGTGAAATGATGACTCGAATGCTTATCATCTTTGCCACGAGTGCAAAGGTCTCATCATAATCAATCCTTTGTTGTTGAGCATATCCTTTTGCCACTAACTTTGTCTTGTACTTTGTTGATAGATCCATCTTGGTCTGTCTTCACCTTGAAGATCCATTTGCATCCAATAGCTTTCTTGTCCTTAGGCAACTCCACCAATCTCCATGTTCCATTCTTCATAAGAGCTTGCCAACTCAAGATCCATTGCTTGGATCCACTCTTCTTCTTTCCTTGCTTGATCTACACTTGTAGGCTCATCCAAAGACGGTTAGGAAAGCAACATAATTTCCAAAAACTACTTGCTTACCCTTTTGATCATATGTGAGCCTTGAAAGTACTTGTCTTTCTCTTGATGTTCTCCTTGGCTTTTGACTTGATGAAGGTCCATCACCACCACCATCCAAAGTAGGATCCTTCTCATCAACATCAAGAATGTTAGATCCATCCACTCTACCATCAATCATGCTTGAAGACACCTTTGGAATGTTCCCCTCATAAAAAATGACATCTCTACCAACAATCACTTTGTTAGTAGAAGGAATGTAAACCTTATAGGCTTTACTCACCTCACTATATCCAACAAAAATACCTCTTCTTGAAGATGGATCCTCCTTGGTCCTATCATCAAGAGTAATGTTGACATAGCATGTGCATCCAAAGGTTCTTATAAAGTTGACACTCGGCCTCCTCTTGAATAGCATCTCAAAAGGTGTCCTTCCATCCAAAATAGCACTAGGCCACCTATTGCACAGGAAATTGGCACACAACAAAGTTTGATCCCAAAATGGTTTGTCAAGATTAGCACTTAACCTCCTAGCTTTAGCACGTTCACATAAAGTCCTATTCTTCCTTTCAGCCACTCCATTTTGTTGTGGGGTCCTTGATGTTGTATACTCCCTCTTGATCCCATGCTCAACACAAAAGGCCTTGAACTTGTTAGATATGTACTCATCACCATTGTCACCTCTCAAGCACTTGATCTTTGTGAAAAATTGGTTCTCCCTTGCATTCTTGAACTTGACAAAGACATCATACACTTCATCCTTGCTCTTTAGTAGATAGACCCAACAAAAACTACTAAAATCATCAATGCATGTTACATACACCTTAGCTCCACTATTGCTAATTGTAGTAAATCCATGAATATCCGAATGTACAAGTTGAAAAGGCTTTGTAGATCTAGATATAGATCTAGCATAAGGTAGTCTATGTGACTTAGACACAGCACAAGACTCACAAACATGCTTGACATTACTTAAGGAACTTGGAAGACCAATCACAACCTTCTTCCTTGCCATTACCTCCAATGACTTGAAGTTGAGGTGTCTCATCCTTTTGTGCCAAAACTCTTGAATAGAAATTTGCTTCCTTGCAACACATCCAACTTGGTTAGCAATAACACAAGCATCTAGTTTGCATGAAAATGGAGAATAGATGGAAATGCAATGCCGAGATGTTCAAATTTCAATTCAACATCATTTCAATACAATATCACATGCTTGGAAACTCGTGGAGGAGGCCTCTATGTATACCCACGAGCTGGTGAATTTAATTCTAATATAGTTTGGATTCTATCTCTTACATCATAATAGGATGCCTCTTTATTAAAACATAACTTAAGTTGAGAAAGTTTAAGTCACTAGCTCCCACATGGTTTTCCATCTTTCAGGGATTACCATGGGGCTCACAATTTGTACATCTCAGTCTAGCACTAATAATTCTCATGCTCTCAGACTTGACTCTCAATTTCATCTCTGTTGGAAGCCCTTTTGAGTGGAGAGGTTTGGCATCGATACCTCGGGGCATGACATCAGCTAACACATAGTGATTGTAGGGTTAACTCCTACGGTACCTTGCAGGTTCTCAACGGTGCCTTAGGCGGTTCCTTGTGGTGCCTTGGTGGTAGCTTGTAGAGCCTAGGCGGTGCATTAACTTCATGAGCTACAGCTGCATACTCACCACAACTAATGCCCTTGCGGTGCCTGGGCGGTTCGTTAACTTCGCAAATAGACCGCAATTGTTGCATTTGGTAGTGGTCTGGCGGTCCATTACTTAACGTTGTGACCGCATATGGACCGCATATAAATTATAGAAAGGTTCATTTCAGGTTGAAGTCAATCTAAGTCTTGCATCATATTTTAGTTAGTTTCGTAGAGCCAAAGTTGTTCCGATGCGTATTCTAGATTTTTTGTAAATCTATGCATCTTTGTTGTACTTTGTGTAGATTTAGCTTTTGTTTTGGACAGATCCGATTCTTTTAGATTTGTTTTACAAAGTTTAGATTTGGTTACAAGAATATTTTTTGTAGTTGTTCAAATAAGAACTTCAATCTTTCTATTTTGTAGATTTATTTGTTGTTTATCTAGATGATCACCATCCGAGCAGTTGATGAACTTCTAACTAATCAAATAATTATGTGATCATCAGGTTGGACTTACACATGTAGGGTGCCAAATCCCTCTCACCTATTAACTAGGGTTAGGGTTGCCTTGGGACATGCAAACCCTCCAACACAAGTCAATAAATCAAAGCATGTTAAGAAATGTGGATTGCTACATCCACTATCTATCCCTTCCTAGTGGTGGAAAAGCACTCTTCTGAAAACATTGGAAGGATATAACCAAATTTATGTGGTGGTGGAATGGCTAACCAAACGTGCTCACTTCATACCCTATAAAACTACTTATGGTGTAGGACAGGTTGCACACCTATTTATGGTGTAGGATAGGTTGCACACCTATGTCTCAAAAATGTCTTCAAACTACATGGCCTACCAAAGGAAATAGTGTGTGACAAAAATCCAAAATTCAAAAAATCATTTTGAAAGGAGATGATGGACAAGCTAAAGACCAAGTTGTGTTTGAGTACTAAATTCCATCCAGAGACCGATGAAAAAACAAAAACAGTAAATCAATGATTAAAATAATACTTGCAACATTTTATTGTAGATCAACAAACAAAATGGATTGGTTGGTTGCATCTAGCTGAATTCAGTTACAATTCAATGCCTCACATGTCAATTAGAATGATCTCTTTCTATGCGTTGTATGGATGTAAACTAGTAAAACCAAATGATATGGAATTAGTAGATGTAACAATAGCAGATGAGTTGTAGAATATACAAAACATGTTAAAATTACACAAGCTAGTTTAATTTTCCACTTGTAAATTGCATTGAGGCCATGTTGTGGGATGTCACACGTGCTAAAAGCATAGGATACTCTTATCTAAGTCGTGGCAGATTTTGTAGCAGAACCAGGTACAGAGAGGGTCGAAATGGGCGTCGGAATAGGTGGTTTTGTCAGATTTTTTTTTAGCAGATTTCTCTTTAATATTTTATAGAAAGCTTTCATCTACAATTAATCTTAAGAGCGTAAGACATATACTAATCACTATTCAAAACAAACATAGAATTTCAACCTAGCCAAATTGATCTAAAGAGTGGTTATCACCAAGTGAGAATTCGCGAAGTGGATGTGTATAAGATTTCCTTCCGAACTGGCTTTGGACACTATGAATTTCTAGTTATGCCCTATGGATTGACTAATGGCCCTACAACATTTATGATTTAGTGAGTAACCTTAGAACTGTGTTGTCAACTTTGAGGAAAAACATATTATTTTCTAATGATAAAAAGAGCAAATTATGTAAAAAAATATTGCATATTTGGGTTTTATAGTGTCAACAGATGGGATAAAACCAAATCCTCAGAAAGTTGTTGTTTTTCTTGCTTGGCCTGTTCCTACAATCTTGACAACATTAAAAAGCTTTCTTGGATTAGCTATGTTTTATCATAAAGGTGTGAAAAGCTATTCACATATAGCTGCATCTTGTATGCCATAGTCCAACAACTTTTAACTGCGATACTAGATCAAACAAGAAAGCTTGAGAAACTTAGCTATGGAAAACATCAAATACGAGGAGGATTGCATAAGCACCTCACAACTTAAAAAGTTAGAAGAGAAAATGAATTGGTCCTCTACGTCCCTAGAGAGGCAAGCACCTCAAGTACATGCATGGAAAGTCTAGGTGTCAACTATGTGAGTGAGCTACTTGGCCAAGTGGGCCACTAATTTATTTAAGTTACAAATAGGGGGTGCCATGAATTTAATTAATAGCATGTCCCATGCCATGAGGAATGTACAACTTACAACATTAGTGCTTAGCCAAAGGGGTAAAATAAACATTACTCTTCAACAAATAGATCCCAATCTAGGTGGACAGACCATGAATCTCATGTATTCACAAGATTCAAAATATAAAAATGCATCTCTATCTACTAGCATAGACCATAAATGCCAAATAGTAGCAATCATCACTATTTAGTCCAAAATCTCTACTAGTATTAAATTAGGTTGTCGAAATAAGTTATTGTCATTTTGATAGTATGTTGGCTAATATTTTGACTAAACCTCTGTCAAGGGACAAGCATGTTGTTTTATGCAACTTATTAAACTTCGTTCAAGATCCTAGGAATTAAGCTTACGAGTGAGTGTTGGAATTAATCTTCACTCCTCCTCATCTAATTCATCTCATGAGTACAATCATACTATGTAAATATTCTCTCTCTACGACAGTATGCAGTCTTATTAGCACAAGTCAAACAGTCTGTATCTACATCAACCTCAAAGTAGAATAGAATCGACTCGACTACATCGACGTCGACTTCACCAACTCGACTTTGACATCTTCGACGATTGTCAACTATCACTAGTCAAAATGGAGCTTAGACTACGTCACCGTTCACTATGCAGTAACATATCGCGCAAATTTTGACGTTCGCGTCCGACGTATAATCGAAAATTTCATAATTCGTCGCAATCCGACATGTCGAGTTCCGACGTCCCAGTAAAAAATCCGAAATTCACAGTCCGGCAATCGAAAAATATGGGCGGCAACGAATTTTTCAAAGGCACGTCGGAGTCCGACATGTCGGATTCTGACATGCAAACGTGGATATGACCTGTCACACATTATTTCAAAACAAAAATACGTGTAATCTGACGTGGACGTCGAAATCCGACGTGCGTCGCATTCCGACGTCCACGTCAGCATGCCAAAGCCCTGTCCACGGAATCTGTCCGGGCCTGAATGGGCACAAACGTCGGATTTTGACGTGTTTGGAGGCCGTCGGATTTCGACGTCTGTTTCAATCTTCCAATTCGCGTGATCCAGCGCCTTCTCTTTCACTTTGTCTTTTTCAGATTTGAGTGTCTTTGGAGCGATTGAGGGCGATTGAGGGCAATCAGTGCATGAGGGCTTGAAGGTACTTGAAGATCAGTGCTTGAAGATTATTGTTTGAGGTTGGTGCTTGATTTTTGTTTGTTTTGCTTTTTGTTTGTTTGTTTGAGATTGATGTTTGTTTGTTTGTTTGAAGAGGAGATAGAGAGTGTGAAAGAACAAAAGAGATGGAGAGAGAGAGAGAGAGAGTGTGTGTGTGTGTGTGTGTGTGTGTGTGTTTTTAAATTTTGGATTGATTTAAAATGGTTTTGAATGGTCTTGTAATAGATTATTAGTATTATTTAGGATAGTAAATTTATGATTATTAGATTTGTAATTTGTGAGAGAGAAAGAGAGAGAGGAGGTGAAGTGTGCATGTATGGTTAAAGATATTGAAAGATTTTGGAGTCTTTTAAGAGAGAGAGAGAGAGAGAGAGAGAGAGAGAGAGAGAGAGAGAGAGAGAGAGAGAGAGAGAGAGAGAGAGAGAGAGAGAGAGAGAGTATATTGATGTAGAATTTAAGATTATAGATAAATACATAATTTATGGTAGTAATAGATTGTTAGATTTCTATTTATTTAGGACTAAGAATGATAGATGAGAGAGAGAGAGAGAGAGAGAGAGAGAGAGAGAGAGAGAGAGAGAGAGAGAGAGAGAGAGAGAGAGAGAGAGAGAGAGAGAGAGAGAGAGAGAGAGAGAGAGTGTGTGTTTTTTTTTTGTAAACATGTTAAATCATTTTACATTGATTTAAGATTTAAGAGAGAGAGAGAGAGAGAAGAGAGAGAAGAGAGAAAAGGGAAGAAGTGTGTATGTATTGTGTCTTGCATTTTGAATTTAAGATAATGAAGAAAGAGAGAGAGTGCGTGTGATTTGATTAAGATTTAGGGTAGTAGATGAATAGATTGTGTGTGTGTGTGTGTTTGTTTTTTGTATTATGCATTAGTTTAGGGTATTTAAGAGTGATAGATAAATAAATAGCGTTTGATATAAGATTATAAATATTTTTATTAATAGATTGTTAGAATTATTTAAGATAGTGTATGTGTGTTTGAGAGGATGTGTATGTGTTTTGAAATTTGCATTGATCTATAATTTACGTTAATAGACAAATAGATATAGATAGTGTTGGGTAGTAATAGATTGTTAAATTTATAATGTGTGTGTGTGTGTGTGTGTGTGTGTGTGTGTGTGTGTGTGTGTGTGTGTGTGTGAGAGAGAGAGAGAGAGAGAGAATGTGTGTGTGTGTGTGTGTGTGTGTGTTTTGTATTATGCATTAGTTTAGGGTATCTAAGAGTGATACATAAATAAATAGTGTTTGATTGAATTTATATTGGATTTTGAGAGAGAGAGAGAGAGAGAGAGAGAGAGAGAATGTGTGTGTGTGTGTGTGTGTGTGTGTGTTTTGATTAAGATTTATAGTAGTAGTTGACTAGATAATGTTTGATGATAATTGTATGTTTGAATTTGCTTATAATAATGGTTCAATTGTGTAATATAATGTTATTTTTTAGATTCTTGTGCATGTGACAAAAATATTCAAAAAAAGAGAGCAAGCATTTAAAGAGCGAGCAATTGCACGTTTGCACTTAAGCTTCGAGTGAGTTTACTAGTGAGTTTGTGTTTTTTCAATTTGTTTTATTATTAGAATACGTTATCTAACATAGTAAGAAATTAAATGTAATTCATAATTTTCATTTTGTTCAAAGCAATATCGTATTTTATCGCATACACTAGCAATTAATTCATATGCAAAGGTGAAATGTAGATAATTAAAATCCCCAATCCTAGGAAGGTAATGTAGATAATTTCTCCCGTTAAAGGCGAGGTTCTAATCTTTTCAACTTACATGGAAAAACCTACACGCCGCAGGGAGGGAATATGTGGTGACATTCTGAAATAGGACATAACCGCAAGGTTCGGATATTAAAATTATCACATTCAACTCTATCTATAAAAATATACATAGAAAATATTGTGATGAATATAAAAAAAAGAATGATATATAATCATAATACATTCTCATCATTTTCGTCATCACACAACTCTTGACACTCATCTAAATCTAGGTCTAGGTATAATCGTAAATTTCCAATCGTGTCTCTTTCATGATGTGAGTTACCCTCATATTCAATCTCCTCTTCTTCTAATTCTATCTCATCCAAACGTGGGGGCCTCAAATTACTCCCAATTTGGTCTTGTACGATCGTATGAATCTCATCATTTTCATTCGTACTTTCTTCTCCCATCATTTCGACATCATTTCGAGTTTGGATAAACGGTTTAGGTTCTTCCAAAACGTCGCCAAAATTGGGTGGTGGTTCATCGTGTGTATCCAATTCAACAATATTTTTTCCTTCAAACACGCGTCGTTTTCTTGCATTAAGTTGGATCACATACCACCATCTTGGGTCTATTCGATCTGGATGGAATAAAATCTGCCAAAGAATTAAAAAAAATTAAGTTAGTATTATAAGATTGATACATAAATAATTGGATTGTGAATATTAATGACATTGAAATTTTAGAGTCTCACTTGTTCGCAATGTCGTGGCAATACTAAAGTGTCATGAGAGTCCATCAATATACATTTTATTGAGTCGATTTGAAAAAACTTCGAGTTATCATTTCTAATCATGGCGTTGCTTCCACGATAGATGACCTTAAACCATTTTACGTCAAAAATAAAGTATTTGTCATTAATCTCGTAATCGACTTCATAAATATGTTGCAATGTGCCGACATAGTCTAGGTCACCCGAAATGATATTAGGGTCTCTCGCACTAGAACAACTCTCTTGTTGAAAGTTGGCCATTATACCACAATCATATGTACGTCGCTTGTTGTCAACTCTCTCAACACGGTAATGGTGTCCATATGCCCACATGGCAGTGTATGATGTATACTAAAATACAAAAAAAAAAAACAAATGTGTGTAATTAGAAATACTATTCATATATTGAGTAGTACAAAAACAAAACTTTACATTAACAATATTACACTAACCTTCCATCCACATCCGCAAACAAATTCCCATTCTAATTCGGTCACTTTTTCTCCGTTTTCGATTGCTTTTAGCATAGTATCAAAAACCCATTCACGAGAGCATTTTGAAGGTAAAGGCTCCAAAGATTCGTTGTTCTCCAACGCCCTTCTTCTTCTTCGATTGATATTTCTTTTTCGTTTCAATGTTATGTTTCTTTCCTTTTTGGCTTCTTCACACCTTGAAATCCACTTTTCCATTTGTCCACAATTATATAATATGAATGTGTCAATTTTTTCTTTTAATTGAGGTGAAAGTCTTTTTTGCACACCATTTCCTTGTGGTACTTCACCCTTAATACGTTCATCTTCTTCTTCACACCACATTTTTGGACTTGCAGGATGCAATTGTGGGATTATTTCGGTGATATAAAACAAAGATTCCTGTACAAGCCAACTTTCTGCGATGCTACCTTCTGGCCTTGCCTTTTGTCTCACAAAGCCCTTCAAAACTTTCATAAAGCGCTCAGGGTAGAACATCCATCTCGTGTGCACAGGTCTTGCAATTGATACTTCTTCGATCAAATGCACTAGAAGATGAACTTGTATATCCAAAAAGGAAGTTGGAAAATCTCTTTTCAACAAACATACCATTTCAATCATTTGGATTTTCATGGAATCCAATTCACTATTTTTTATTTGTTTTGAGGAAATTCACTTGCAGGGTTGATAGTACATTAGGTTGTTTAACACATAAAAAAATCAAAATATCACATCTTTATACAAGTGCTTAAAAAAATATACAAACCAATCATTGATGACAAATTGTAAAGCGTATTTCGTAGATCATCGTTGAAGAGACCTCAAATAGAAAGTGAAAGCATGAATTGCAACATCTTATGCCAATCATGTGATTTCAATCCACTTAATTTACCATCTTTGGTAAATGACTTGCAATATGAATGTGCATAGCCTGTTGGAGTTCTCATTTGTTTTATGACATGTTTAACATATGAGAGTTGCTCTTTTGTAAGAATCCACGACACACTAGGTAGAATCTCATCTCCACCTTCGGTGTATTGAATCCAATAGGGTCTTTTCACATCGGCCACTTGTAGATCTTTACGAGCTGCAGAGTTGTCTTTTATGCCAATGATGTGTTTCTATAAGGATTCACCGACGTTTTTGAATATGTGCATAGGATCCAATAGATGGTTTATCAATCAATTCCTCCAATAGGGTAATTTATGAAAAATAGACAACCGTTTCATACCATCAATGGATTCATTCCATGAAGAATAAACGTCGTGATGTTTAAGCCATTCACCATGCCATTCCGCTACTCGCATGCGTGGGGGTGGTGGTGTAGTTCGAGGATTATTTCCTCGCCCTCCAAAAAATCGCCTATTCAACCTTCGAAAAGGATGATCAAGTGGCAAGTATTTGCGATGATTTTTGTACACCACTTTTTTTAACATATTTGTGCTATGTCGACCCTCCAAAAGTGGTCCACAAATATAACATGCGTTGTAACCCGATCTGGTTAAACCTGCATAGTTCATAAACCAAATTAAACATAAGCTTAGTTAAATATAGTCAAATGTTAAACCCTAAAACTTTAGTTATGCAGAAAGAAGATCGTGATCTAGTGCTAGAGCTGATAAAATTGGTTTGAAGTCTGAAAGAGTCACTTGATACATGGAAGGGGCTAGCACAAGTATCACAGATTCATTCAGACCTATTTCTGGGCACACTAAGAGGAGTGAAGGTGAGAAGCATTAGAAGTTTTCTAGTGATAGTGCCATTTGACCATGATAAGTAGTGAATTCTTGTTGCAGTAACCTTCACATTTTTTGTATTATTATATCATGGGGTCAAATGACCATTTCTCTATTACTTACATGAACAGATCAGCAATGAGCTTGCTGGTGGATCTCTGGAATTGCAAGCATCAGAAATTTCTTGTTTCTTGTTTCAAAGATAGTACTTGCTATGGAAATTTCATACGCAGGTAATGGCCTGCTATATTGCTACTTACAAGCTGTATCAATTTTTTTTTCAGTTACATACAACATATTGCAGACTAAGGTGCTCACGTTAGCCCAACTCAAATCTGGCATTAGTTCATTCTTTTGTGCACAGCATTGAAGAAGGTTTGATATCTGCAGGTAAATTTGTAGCAGTCTTGGTCATGCCTACGGATACTGAAAAAGATTCAGTAGAGGATATTCTGGGCATTGATCATTTACAGAGGACCACTCGTTCGCTGGTAGAGGAATCAAGTGACACAAGCGACAAGGTGGAAAAGCTAACTCGAAATGCTCTCACAACAGTTATTGCTCTTATTCTCATTGTGGCAGCTCTTCTTGGTGTAAGTGTTTAATCCAGTTCCCAGAACTTTTCTGTTAATGTGTCAAGTTTTCATCTTGATCATAGTGTTGCCTGATCAGTTTGTCATTTGAAAAATGACTTATGTGTCTATTCTCCTTATTTCTGAGAGGGGGAAAGCAAAAAGTTTGCTGCAAATCAGGAATCATGAATTATGAATGCGACTAATAAATACTTTAGAATTTGAATACTGATGCTAGTATAAATCTCATTAGATTTTCATTTTTAAGTCACTGATAGTTATCACTATCACCTAGACTAAATTCCACATGGATTTCCAAGGGAAAGCCACTTCCATCGTGGACAAGCTTGATGGATCCAATTACCATCTGTGGAAATTTAAGATGAAAATTGTGCTAATGACTAAGGAGTTGTATGATGTTGTCACAGGTGCAGAGGCAAGACCCAAAGCAGACGATGCTACAATTTCCCGATGGAAGCTGAAGGATGGCAAAGCTTTTGCGCTGATATTCTATAGGGTTTTCATTTTCATATAAATTAGTTAGTTTAAGATTTTAGAAATAATTAATTTGGGTCTAGGCTTTAATACATTATTTGAGTGGCCCATAATAAAGTTTTAACAAAGTGCATGCTATTGTACAAATATCATACAAGTAATTTTTTATCATTATTAAATTCTAATATATATGAAAATGTATTATTTTAAAATTTGATATTGATTATTGCATCACCCAATTTTATGCGTTTTCTAGTTGTCATTTTTTTAAAAATCTTGCCTTCTACATCATGCAACTCAATTTGGACTTAATAAAGCTATGTAACGTAAGCTTTATATGCATCTCAATTTGGACTTCATAAAGGTATGTAAACATAAGCTTTATACACATATTTTTTGCATATGAAAACAATAGACGAAAAATTCCTTGCATTTCAAAAAAGTTGTCAATTTTTTAAAAGTCAACTTGTTGAAAGTTTTCCGCGAAGACAGTTTTTGGAGAAAGATGTCTCCTCCATTCCTGGTAGTATACTTTGTTGGCTTTCCCAAACAGAGACCCAAAGTCTGAATCAATTAAAATCCTAATAAAAAATGATAAACGCCTTATTAAGCTTGTATAAAAATTTAACCTCCCTTGAAATAATTTTTTTGAGACTTGTCCTTATAGAATCAGTAGGCTTTCAGCCCATGAGTTTCTAAAAAGCCTACAATTTTCTTTTCTTGATAGGTTTTGTGTTAAGTTAAAAAAAAAGTTTTCGCAAGCACTCTACCCAAGTTCGAGCCTCCCCTTGGAAACCAAGAAGCATCACAACCCTATAGCACAGCAAACAACTGCACTTCTCGCATATAAAGCAGTCCATTAGCATGAAAAAATATAAAGCAGTACTTTCTCGGATTTAGACTCTAGAGCAGCTGCGTGCAGATTTACGATGAGATATTATGTAATAGGAATGATCAAGCATATAATTCTATGCACAAGGTAGTAGTGTGATGGTAAATTAAAGGACGGAAATTTGGTACGAGAATGCGACGCAATCCTCACATTCACGAAGCAATCATGAAAATGCAAGCGCAAAGGAGATGCCCCAATTCGGGAATCCGTCTGCAATGCCTGCCGAATGACTTTTTTCACCGTAGCCTGAACATCAGGACAACTAACATCATAAAAGGATGCCGTGAGTTGTCCAGTTGATGAACTGACAAGCATGATCAGCAGCAACAATTTAATGCAGCTGTTTCTCCAGTTCATAGCACCCTCTAATCTTCTCTCCATTTCAAATTCGCAGACGTTTTTTCCAGAACTGACACTGTAGAGTACTGTTATAGTACTGTGGCAAACCTATACACGTATCAATTGGATTTGACTACTCCTGTGCTGCTACTGTTGAGTAATATTGAGTGTAGTTTCTGATTGAGCTCGCTTTCTCGATGCCTCGACACATAATGAAGGAATACAGGCTGCGGCTGGCTTTTAGAGAGAGAGAGAGAGCGAGAGAGAGAGAGACAGAGAGACAATCCCGTCGCCCAGTGGGTCTGCGGAAGTTGTCTTGATGCCCAATGGTCAAAAAGGACGCGGTTTGTATTACGTTATAGTGGAAAATTGAAATGATTGGGAAAGCTGCGTTTAGGTTGCAAATGGCACACCTTTCGATCTAATTTGTAATGGCGATTTTAATTTTCATTTGAAGTGATTCAAAGGTTAAGGGCCTAACCTTCCCAAATTCGTACTTTGTTGTACTCAGGGAGTAGTTGAACTACAATAACAGAATGACAGTTGTACACTAAATACATGGTCAGGCAACTCGGGATCGCTGACGTGGACAAGAACGTAGCATATTTTTCCTCACTGCACATTTTTCAGAAAGTGGCTGGAAACGTTTCTCATTGAAATAAATAACCTTCACATTTTTTTCTCTAACTTCGCATTTTTTTTTCTCGAAAAAGCCAAAAAAGACGAAAAAGGCGAAAGAGCCGACAAAAAGTTTACTTCTTTGAAATAGTTAAAAAGAAGTTACTTGTCGGGAAATAGTGACTTTCTTGAAGTTGCCGAAGAAGTCGGAATGAAGTTGTCGAAGAAGTCAGAGACTTCGAACACTTCAGATGTCGAGATTCTTGAAGAAGTCGAAGAAGTCGAAGACTAGTTGTTTGGTGAGGAATCTAGAAGTTTCAAAAAAAGGTCAAGTTTGGGACAAGTGCACAAATGACATTTTGGAAGCTATAAATAGTTGTACCTGCGTGAAGAAATAATCATCATACTTTCTTTCTTTGTGAAAAATTCATTTCTTGTGTTTCTATGTCCATACCATGTGTTTCTCTTGATATCTTGGATTTCTGTGTGTAGAATGTTGATTTTATGATAGATCTAGGTTCCACAAGTGTGAAGTACAAATTGTAATACTGATGTACAGACAGGGACAACACTAAGTCATATCCAAGTGTTTATAATCAGATCATTATGTATTTCTAAGTTATAGGATGCATAAAGTAGTGGTTTCTATCTTCTAGCTATTTCTAGATGTGCAACCAAATTGGCCCAAGATCTTGTTGATCCACTAATGTGTTTTGGATCTATATTTTTTCACACAATGCATGGCATGTGACAGGGGACATATGCATGAGGATTGCATGAAATATGTGACCTAAGCTAGCTTAGCTAGATTTCATGGGGGTTTGCATGGGTGCATGCGCAGCTTCTTACCACTACATATGTTTGTGTGTGTGTGTGTGTGTGTGTGTGTATATGTATATATATCTATATATCTATCTATATATATATATATATATATATAGAGAGAGAGAGAGAGACACACACACACACACATTGGTAGAAACTTGCCCTCCTATATTATGGGCTTTGTCTCTTGGTTATCAGCTTCTTCGCTCTCTTCAAACATTCACGTTCATGGCTCGGGGGTGAGGTGTTGTGATACTTTAAATAATTGGTTTGGCTCCCAATAGTCTCTATTGGCGTGTTTCTCCTATCTTCAACTTAGTGATCACTTGGTGGTTGTTATAAAAAAGAACTGTGATAGTTTATAATATTGAGTATGTTTTTGTGTACTTGTGAATTGTTGAATTTACAATGTAGTACTGTTTCAATGACATACTTGTTCACATTTATTTATTTTTGAATGCTTAAATCATATTTGCTGACATTCAGCATTTAGCATTCTATCCATTATGTCTCATGACACATCTCTCAGTCATGGATCAAGCCATAGTCGCATGTCATCCCATTTTTAGATCCATGAGCAGAAGGACTTACTCATATACATCAATGGGTTAGATTCATCATAGCAAGATAGAGTCATGGAGCGACTAAGGGCTCGATAGATGGCTCAAGAGTTTCAATAGGTTGCTTGATTATTCTAGATCTACCTCTAGCTATGAGGAGATTCAATCTTGACCTTTCATGTGGGTGTGGCCCCTCCCCATGAGATTGGGGTCCCCTCCCCTTATCCCTTAAGACTGCTAGTGCCACTTTCTGACATTCTAAGAAAATGTTCCACTGTTAGAGGAGCTACCTCAGTATGGGTTGTTGTGGATGTTGTGGCGATGAGGATGCATCTGAGGTGGCCTCTCCAGCGCCTTCCACTAGGCCTATTTGTAGGGAGTCCCTACTTTGAGAGACCCTTACTGAGCAACTACATGTAGGGCAAATGATACTACCACTTCAGTGTTTGTTACTCCTAGTTTTCCTAGTGTCACTATACTCACTATAGAAAAGCCAGGCCAGCCCACATGAACAAAGAAGATTGGAAGTTTGCCAAGAAGGAATACCAAGAGAACCCAGAAAGATTCAAGCAACAAGTTTGTTGCATGTAGGCACCACAATCCCCAATGCAAGAATAAGATAGACTCGTGTCGATGGCCAGAAAGAAACCAACTTAGCTGGATCTAGTTAGGTTGTATGTTTTAGATACATTTATTATTTCATTTAAAAATTTTGAGCATTAGCATTGTACTCCTTAAGCTAAAGGTTCAATAGTAATCTCATAGCATGGGGGTGTTTGTGATTGTAATATGTCCATGCAAAGCAAGTTGGATTTGTTTGTCCTATGCCTAAATAATTGTGAATATTTCAAAATGTGCACCAATATGTAACCAATCTTCAAGCAATATCTTGCTATATCATTGATGCTATAGTTAAGGAATAACAATAACACATTGTCTCCTATGATTGCCTTGTTCTGAGTGTTGACTTTTTCATAAACTCCCTTGACTGACTTCACCTTTGCAAAATTGCAAGGCAAGGCCAAAAAGAGTGAAACCATAAACTTGCACATTGAATTCTTCCATTTTGTACATTTTGTAGTAATAGTTGTCTACATTATAATAGTCACTTGCTAGGTCAGTGGGAAAAGAAAGAAAAGTATCAACATCTTAGGAGCATTTTTGAATTCTTGTGTGTGCATGCAAACTATGCTTACTTACTCATTGCAAAGGGGTGGGAGGATGTTAAACCTCTTGTGATGATGTCAACCTTTGCAACCAAAACCCAGCTTTCCCAATCATTTCAATTTTTCACTATACGTAATACAAACCGCGTCCCTTTTGACCATTGGGTTGGGCATCAGGACAACTTCCGCAGACCCCACTGCGAGACGGGCTTCTCTCTCTCTCTCTCTCTCTCTCTCTCTCTCTCTCTCTCTCGCTCTCTGTCTGTCTCTGTCTCTGTCTGTCTCTCTCTCTCTCTCTCTCTCTCTCTCTAAAAGCCAGCCGCAGCCTGTATTCCTTCATTATGTGTCGAAGCATCGAGAAAGCGAGCTCAATTAGAAACTACACTCAATATTACTCAACAGTAGCAGCACAGGAGTAGTCAAATCCAATTGATACGTGTATAGGTTTGCCACAGTATAACAGTACTCCACAGTGTCAGTTCTGGTAAAAACGTCTGCCAATAATTTGAAATGGAGAGAAGATTAGAGGGTGATATGATCTGGAGAAATAGCTGCATTAGCTTGTTGCTGCTGATCATGCTTGTCAGTTCATCAACTGGACAACTCAAGGCATCCTTTTATGATGTTAGTTGTCCTGATGCTCAGGCTACGGTGAAAAAAGTCATTCGGCAGGCATTGCAGACGGATTCCCGAATTGGGGCACTTTTGCGCTTGCACTTTCATGATTGCTTCGTGAATGTTAGGATTGCGTCGCATTCTAGTACCAAATTTCCGTCCTTTAATTTACCATCACACTACTACATTGTGCATAGAATTATATGCTTGATCATTCCTATTACATAATATCTCATCGTAAATCTGCACGCAGCTGCTGTAAATCCGAGAAAATGCTTTATATTTTTTCATGCTAATAGTTTCCTAGTTAGAAAATGCATGTGCATCACTTCCATCTAGGAAAAACCCTTAATATCTTAGGTACATTTGTACCATTTTTAACTACGAAAACTTTTTCCTAGTTTCAGAATGTGTCTGTCTAAAATTAATAACATTTTATTTTCTAAATACATTTTGAACTGTAAACTAGTTTTCTTCGATATTAATAATCCCACTCATATTTCTTAGGTAGACCCTATCCTCGTTAACACTAAATGGTGACAAGCTTGTATTTTTTTCAACACCTTTATAACATGGGTAAGAGTGCTTGCCGAAAACTTTTTTTTAACTTAACACAAAACCTATCAAGAAAAAAAAACTATAGGCTTTTTAGAAACTCATGGGCCAAAAGCCTACTGATTCTATAAGGAGAAGTCTCAACAGAATTTATTTCACGGGAGCTCAAATTTTTATGCAAAGCTTAATAAGGCGTTTATCATTTTTTATTAGGATTTTAATTGATTTAGACTTTGGGTCTCTGTTTGGGAAAGCCAACAAAGTATAGGAATGGAGGAGACATATTTCTCCAAAAACTGTCTTCGCGGAAAACTGACAAGAAGTTGACTTTTAAAAATTCGACAACTTTTTTTAAATGCATTTTTTGTCTATTGTTTTCATATGCAAAAAATATGTGTAGTAAAGTAGGTAGATCCATATAAAGCTTACGTTTACATAGCTTTATTAAGTCCAAATTGAGATGCATGATGCAGAAGGCAAGATTTTTAAAAAAATGACAACTAGAAAACGCATAAAATTGGGTGATGCAATAATCAATATCAAAGATATTAAGGGTTTCTCCTTAACATTTCATATATATTAGAATTTAATAATGATGAAAAATTACTTGTATGATATTTGTAAAATAGCATGCACTTTGTTAAAACTTCATTATGGGCCACTCAAATAATGTATTAAAGCCTAGAGCCAAACTGATTATTTCTAAAATCTTAAACTAACTAATTTATATGAAAATGAAAACCTATAGAATATCAGCGCAAAAGCTTTGCCATCCTTCAGCTTCCATCGGGAGATTGTAGCATCGTCTGCTTCGGGTCTTGCCTCTACACTTGTGACAACATCATACAACTCCTTGTCATCACTACAACATTCTGGAGGATTTTCGACCCTATTACTGAGGCTTTTATGAAGAATTTTTTTTTGAAAAAAGATTGTAACCCTCGGTATACACCTTGAAGCATACCTCGGAACGATAATTGCTTCGATAATCGAGGCTTCTTCACCTCATTTTTGCATTGTTTATATACCAAGGGATATACCAAGGGCCCTCGGTATATCCCTCCCAAACAAGCTATTGGCGACGTGCCATTTCCGAGGAATATACCGAGGGGCATCCGTTGATATATCTCTATGTAAAGTTCACCCTAAACTGAGGGTTATTCCAAAGGTGGAAAATCAGAAAAAAAAAAATTTAGGGTAGAATGGAGCCTGCCCTAAAAATGGACTCCATCTGACCCCAGGAGTCTTTTGCACCACTTCTTATGAAATTGGTAAGCAAAATCATTTGTTCATTGTTGTCAATAGAAAAATTTGCAAAATTTAATTGAGTTACATTTCAGGCACTTAAAAATTGATGAAGGAAACTTATATTTATACGTAAATGTTCCAAGTACAGAGATATGTTACAAATTGGATTATTGAAATATACCTAATTATAATTAGATCCAGCTGAGTCGTCCTCATCCTGGCCATTGACATTGCAATCAGACTCGTGTGACTGCTATGCATGGGATTGATTTTTCGAGGAACAAAAAATCAGTTTGCTTAATCTCAAACATACATCAACAACTGATGAATTTCATTGGCCTCATAAATTAGGAACATCAACTACGACTGTCGAACCTTCAGATCTTCCTCGAGATAATGATTTCCTACAACTTGTGCAAGGTGAGGAACGTGAAATTTATGTGGGCTCAAGGAAGAATAGGCAAAGTGTAAAAGTTGCAAAAATGAAATGGCACAGTGATTTGAATGAAATCCAAATTGGAAGCCTTGTTGCACTTCTAGCTTCAGAAAACAATGAAGGACATCCATTTTGGAGTGCCAAAGTACTTGGTTTTATTCAAAATAGCAATCAAACAAAAGTACTACGTGTCCATTGGTTGCGCACCACTTCAACGAATGTTTTTTTGAGAAGGTACGAACTCGAAATGTTGCAAGTAGATCCAAAGGGCAAGAGAAAGAGATTGCCAAAAAATCAACCAAGAGTCGACGATTTGAATCTACAGGATGTAGATGTTTTGTCATTTAATTTTGAATTAACAATGACCAATCATCTACGAAAGTCAACAATATCTATATTGAAAGAATGACTTGGATTACTTGAAAAACCATCATCCTCCACTCGTCATCAATAGAGAAAAGCTGATTTACAAGATTTTTTGTCAACATTAGACGCGGATTCTGAGGAAGACATGCCAGTTGACTCTAATGAAGAAGATGGGTCTTTCACTTCATCAGCTAAAAACAAGAGTGTTGAGAATATGTCAAGTTCTGAATTGAGAGGCATCAATGAAAATTCCTTAGAAAATGTACTTTAAAAAAAAGAATGTGCAAATATAATTTAAGTTATTTTGTATATCAATGGGATTTCGAGTTTCAAAAATCATTTGTTCTCTTGAATTATTATTTCATTTGTAATTATGATGGTTTTATGAAGTTTGCAACAAAAAACTTGTAGTTCTTTATTTAGAATATGCATTTTTTGCTTTTTTTAAAAACAACATTTAGAGATTTATTAAAAAAATCCATGATTTTGGCCTAAAACTAGGACCATTAAAAAACACCAAAAAAAAATACTCTTTTTCAGGTCATGCTCCCAAAACAAATGTCATCGTGCTCTTTGTGGAAAATTCATTTCTTGTGTTTCTATGTCCACACCATGTGTTTCTCTTGATATCTTGGATTTTTATGTGTAGAATGTTGATTTTATGATAGATCTAGGTTCCACAAGTGTGAAGTACAAATTGTACTACTGATGTACAGACAGGGACAGCACTAAGTCATATCCAAGTGTTTATAATCAGGTCATTATGTATTTCTAAGTTATAGGATGCATAAAGTAGTGGTTTCTATCTTCTAGCTGTTTTTAGATGTGCAACCAAATTGGCCCAAGATCTTGTTGATTTACTAATGTGTTTTGGATCTATATTTGTTCACACAATGCATGGCATGTGACAAGGGACATATGCATGAGGATTGCATGAAATATGTGACCTAAGCTTAGCTAAATTTCATGGGGGTTTCCATGGGTGCATGCGTAGCTTCTTACCACTACATGTGTGTGTGTGTGTGTGTGTGTGTGTGTGTAGAGAGAGAGACACACACACACACACATTGTTAGGAACTTGCCCTCTTATATTATGGGCTTTGGCTCTTGGTTATCAGCTTATTCCCTCTCTTCAAACATTCACATTCATGGCTCGAGGGTGAGGTGTTGTGATACTTTAAATAATTGGTTTGGCTCCCAATAGTCTCTGTTGGCATGTTTCTCCTATCTTCAACTTAGTAATCACTTGGTGGTTGTTATAAAAAAGAACTATGATAGTTTATAAAATTGAGTATGTTTTTGTGTACTTGTGAATTGTTAAATGTAGTAGTGTTTCAATGACATACTTGTTCACATTTATTTTTTTCTGAATGCTTAAATCATATTTGCTGACATTCAGCATTTTACATTCTATCCATTATGTCTCATGACACATCTCTCAGTCATGGATCAAGCCATAGTCGCATGTCATTCCATTTTAAATCCATGATCAGAAGGACTTACTCATTGACATCAATGGGTTAGATTCATCATAGCAAGATAGAGTCACGGAGCGACTTAGGGCTTGATCGATGGCTCGAGAGTTTCAATAGGTTGCTTGATTATTCTAGATCTACCTATAGTAAACCGGTTACCACCATCGACAAAACATTCTTAGCAAATCTTCAACAACAATGTCCTCAAGGTGGCAACGCCAATCAGCTTCAACCACTACATCTAGGAACTCCCATGAGCTTCGATAATCAGTACTACAGAAATCTACAAGCAAACAAAGGTTTACTCAATTCCGATGAAGTCCTCTCCTCAACATCTGGAACCACCAACAGCTTAGTGGTATCTCACGCCGGTAATCAGATTACTTTCTTTGATAATTTTCAATCTGCAATGATCAAATTGGGAAACATTAGTCCTCTCACCGGCACAAGTGGCCAAATCAGGGAGAATTGCCATGTGGTTAATAGCTGAAGATGCGTGCATATAAAGCATAGTTTCTGATGCAGCTCGACAAACTTATGCGATACAAATCCTTGCATAGGAGAATGTACAATAAGGTTCATCTCACTTTGAGTTCTCATGAGGAACACATAATTTAATTCACAATTGATAATAAGATCTATCTGTGGTCATGTAGATCCGTTGTATCTGTGAATACTCGGAAGGCAGATAAAGTAGTCCATCATAAAAGAAATCTATTAGTTTTTTTAGTAATGTTCCTCTTATCTTTTCTACATCATTTCATGTTGCTGAGTGGAGTCTGATCCTGCCTACATGATTTGATGTTGCTGAGTGGAGTCTGATCCTGCCTACATGATTTGATGTTGCTTAGTGGAGTCGAATCCTGACCTCGAGTGTGAAGAATTGCCAAAAATTGGCAAATCTAGCTTGATCAAAAACCATGTAGAATAGTGTAAATTGTGTACACAAGTGGGTCCCACACATGTGAGGCCATGATGCCACATGGGAAACCCATCCTAATGTAGGTTAGGTCAAGTCAAGAGAGTTGGTCATGTCTATTTGGTGGTCATCTCTACTTTATAGGACCTACACCTACGTTTAAGGTGAAAATTTGACCAACTAGCTACCTACCAAGCATAACTCTAGGAAATAGACTAGGGTTTCATTTTAGGTTAAGGGGAGTGAGTTAACTTCCTTATTACATGCTGGAAATCCACCTAACTTCAAGAAGGAAGTCGAATTTGCCATGTATTCCCTCTCTCCATAGTGAGAAGATAAGAAAATTTTTGGAGCTCATTGGCAATCTCAAGCTAGTTCACTATGTACATTGAGTTTTTGTGATCCAAATGAAACCAAATCAATTTCTACTTGTTTCTCAGGTTGAAGTCCGTACTACAGCCTGTATTACACATGTGTGGGCTCGGATTTCAATGTTGATCAATGCTTTTGATTGCTAATGCTTGTTGTTTATCAAACTGCCAATCTAGATCAACTTTTTTGTGTCTAGTTTTTTGATAGATTGTTAAGCAAGCATCCAATCACTCTTGTGGATATTTTGTAGATCCATTTATGGTCCTAAAGTACAGTAGTTTCACATGGTATCAGAGCCAAGTACAAGAGCATAATCCATTGATCTAATGCAAATCCATTTTTAGCAAGTTTTGGCAAAAAAACTAGTCTTGAGAGGGCAAGCTAGAATCTTGATTTTGGTGAGGAGATTTGATCCCAAACTTGGTAGGGGTCCAAATCCGTACTTTACACATGTGTGGGCACCTCTGAACCTGCATTTAATGCATGGTATTCATTTGATCCAAAAAAATTCAATTTGTGAGCTATTGGTGTAATTTTTGGTGGAGATCCTAGGATAATCTACAAAGATCATTTGCCATTGATTATATTTGAATTTGTTTCATGGAATCTAATTAATCTAGGCTGCGTTCAAGTCCTATTAAGGTTAAAAACAGGTCTTGAAAGTACACCAAGAAGGAAGAAAGAGATTAAGTCATTTTTTTGTCCAAAAATAGCCAAAATTGGCAAGATTTGATTGTAAGTAGATTTCACATCATCTTATCTTCATTCCAACTTTGTGAGGGAGTGCTAGAACTGAGATTATAAGTCCATTTGTTGGATTAGAAATCTAATTTGAGTGAAAAACTACAAGAGAGAGACCTTAGTGAGTTTCTAGAGACAATCAAATCCATTTCTTGGCAAGATTTGTTTGAAAGTAGTTTTCACTTCATCTTATCTTCATTCCAGCTTTGTGAGGGGGTGATAGAACTGTGATTATAAGTCCATTTGTTGGATTAGAAATCAAATTTGAGTGAAACACTGCAAGTGTGAGACCTTTGTGAGTTTCAAGTCAATCAAATCTATTTCTTGTTTGTAGAAGTCACTAGTAAGATGGGATCTGCTGGAGCATACCTTCTAGAAGCTAGTGAGAGGTTGAATTCTACAAATTATGCTATTTGGAAGGTTAGAATGGAGTCACTCTTAGTGATCCAAGACCTTTATGAGTTCTTGATTGAAGATGAAGATGAACCTCTAGGTGCACAAGAGTTAGCTAGATACAAGAAGAGATCTAGGCTTGCACTTCATTGTGTGAAGATGAATGTGAGCAATGATTTGTTGAGAGAAGTATCAGCTTGTACTAATGCTAAAGAGGCTTGGGAGTCTTTAAAATCAATCTATGAGTCTAGCAACACTTCTAGAGTTCTTATGCTTAGAAATCAAATTTTGCAAAGCATGAGGAGAAGTGAGGAGAGTGCACATGATTATGTACTCAGAATCAAGTCTCTAAATAGGGAGTTGGCTTCCATTGGAGAGAAAATTCATGATGGAGAGCTTGTACAAATTGTCCTTAATGGTCTAGGAGATGACTTTGCAAATTTGGTCCAAAGTTTTGCCATCCAAGACACTTTGCCAACTATAGAAAAACTTCACAGTGTATTAGTGGCTGAAGAGTGTAGGATGCTCCATGCAAAATCTAGGATGAGTTCCTTGTCTTTGCAGGATGGTGATGAGAAAGCCAATTTCTCATTCAAGGGCAAAAAGAAGACCAATGTAAAGAAGAAGCATCCAAAGGAGGCCAAAGAAGAGGATGATGCATCAAGTTCAAAGGACAAGTCAAAGCAAAAATGCTTCTTTTGTGGAAAGAAGGGGCATTATGCATCTAAATGCTACAAGAGGCTAAGAGAACAAGTGGAGGAGGACAAACAAGGAAACCTTGCAAAGGAGGAGGAGGAGGATGAAGTAGATGTATTCTTGATGGCATCTACATCCTCACCAACAAGCAATAGCAATTCAAGAGACAATTGGTGGATCGGCAGGGGGGCTAGCTCCCACATGTCTTGTGAAAAGGACTTTTTCTCAACCTTACACTCATTCAATAATGCTAAAAAATTTGTCTTTACTGCAAATGATGAAGAGTGTAGGATAGATGGTGTTGGCACCATTTCTTTGTATCTAGAATCCTCAAAATGCATGGATCTAGAAAATGTCCTTTATGTACCATCAATTACCAAGAATATGCTTAGTGTTGGTCTACTCTTAGAGAGTGGTTTGGATGTCCACTTTAAGCATGGTGTTTGCTTCATGTTGAAGAATGATGTTTGCATTGCAAAGGGATTTAAACATGGAAGATTGTTTAAGTTGGAAGCTAGTGTTGCTTTTGAAAGAATGAGCTTGGCGAAGGAGGAGATCACTCAAGAGGAAATCTTGGCAAAGTGTGATCTTGCTTGCATTGAGGAGGAGCATCAAAAGGAGGAAGATCTTGAGGATCAGCCTCAAAGCATGAGAGTTCCAAGGGAGTCCTCAATGACAATGGCCGAGTCATCAAATTGCATGCAAATTGTCCATTCAAGTGTGCATCTTGCCAGGGTGGTGAGCATTGGAGAGTCTACTATCTTTGAATACTTTTTGGAAAGTATTAGTAGACATGAGGTGACTTGTTTCTTACCTTTAAGATTCATGGTGTTTATTACTTTGTATGACAAGACAATGAAATGGGATGCTTTGAAATCTACATTTGTTGTTGATAAAGCAATTTCATTGGATAACTATTTTTGTAATAGTTTGAATAGTGTCATAAAAGATGAAACATCATTTGTATTGGAAATCTTTGGGTCCACATGCATGATCATTCCAATGTAAGGAACAAAGATTATCCTATTTCAATGATAGGAATAATGGTAGTGTTTTGCTCTTCAAATAGAGATTGTAGAATCTACTTGTTTTCAACCAAAGAATTTGTCAATGGTGGAAATGTGATCTTTCAAGAGTGGAAGATTTGTAAACTTGAAGAAGCACCTTTGGATCAACACATTATTCAATTCATTGATGTTTTGGAGTCAAGTCAAGTGGAGGAGCAAGCTCAAGACCCGAGGACTCCAAGAAGAACCTTGAGTATCAAGATGGAGCCATCTAGGCTCAATCATATGGATCAAGCAAGACAAGTTGTCTTTGGCAACATTATTTATGCACTTAATATTTTAATTGATGTATCTTCAAGTGCACAGAATGCCTTGGAATCCATGGCTTGGCATGATGTTTAGTTTTGAAGTGTGCTACATGTATATAGACACATTTATGGAACATCTTGTAAGGGATCCTCTAAGAGGTGGTGAAAGATCCGTCATGGACATCATTCTCTATTGGAGTCTCAAAAGTTCCTTCTTTGTAGCTGGATTTTTTAGACACTTCTAAAAGCTTTCATTGATCTATCAAGAGAGTTGTAAATAGATCAAGCTAAATTTGAGGAGGAGTGTGAAGAATTGCCAAAAATTGGCAAATCTAGCTTGATCAAAAACCATGTAGAATAGTGTAAATTGTGTACACAAGTGGGTCCCACACATGTGAGGCCATGATGCCACATGGGAA
This sequence comes from Diphasiastrum complanatum, assembly GCA_029204225.1. Classification (NCBI taxonomy): domain Eukaryota; kingdom Viridiplantae; phylum Streptophyta; class Lycopodiopsida; order Lycopodiales; family Lycopodiaceae; genus Diphasiastrum; species Diphasiastrum complanatum. Next base: position 14,453,987 of record CM055103.1, read on the forward strand.
ACCCATTCTAATGTAGGTTAGGTCAAGTCAAGAGAGTTGGTCATGTCTATTTGGTGGTCATCCCTACTTTATAGGACCTACACCTAAGTTTAAGGTGAAAATTTGACCAACTAGCTACCTACCAAGCATAACTCTAGGAAATAGACTAGGGTTTCATTTTAGGTTAAGGGGAGTGAGTTAACTTCCTTATTACATGCCGGAAATCCACCTAACTTCAAGAAGGAAGTCGAATTTGCTATGTATTCCCTCTCTCCATAGTGAGAAGATAAGAAAATTTTTGGAGCTCATTGGCAATCTCAAGCTAGTTCACTATGTACATTGAGTTTTTGTGATCCAAATGAAACCAAATCAATTTCTACATGTTGAAGGCCGTACTACAGCCTATATTACACACGTGTGGGCTCGGATTTCAATGTTGATCAATGCTTTTGATTGCTAATGCTTGTTGTTTGTCAAACTGCCAATCTAGATCAACTTTTTTGTGTCTAGTTTTTTGATAGATTGTTAAGCAAGCATCCAATCACTCTTGTGGATCTTTTGTAGATCCATTTATGGTCCTAAAGTACAGTACTTTCACATCGAGAAGAGGTAAGCATATATTCATACAACTCCCCGCCTATAGGAGCTTTATACCTTTCATCATCCAATGATATTTGCTCTCTAATATATCAAGTTGTTTGGATCCATGACATCACATGATACACATACAAGGTCACCACATACTAGGCAGTGGGTTTTGATAAGACATGTAACAAAATGTAAAAGCGACTGTTTCAAAAAAGCACCCAAGAAAGGAAATAACATTAATTTCGAAACAAGTTACAAAGTGTAAAGTCAAGAATTTCTACATTGGTCTTCTGTTTACTCTATAACCATTCTACAAAAGATCTTTTGTAGTTTGGATCAACCCTATGTTACTAAACATAGTAACAAAGTCATCAAGTCTTAATGAATTCAAAGAGTTATGTTGTTTTGAGTGAATATTATAAGCATATCTTCATACAACTCCCCACCTATAGGAGCTTTATACCTTCCATCATCCAATGATATTTGCTCTCTAATATATCAAGTTGTTTGGATGATCCATGACATCACATGATACACATATACAAGGAAGTTTTGATTAGTTTCTATATAGGAAAAATGTCAAATTTCCTAGTTTCACATATTTTTACTAGTTGAAATGTGGATTTGGACCCCTTTTAACTAGGAAAGTTTTTTTCCTAGTTCGAAAATGCATGTGCATCACTTCCATCTAGGAAAAATCCTTAATATCTTAGGTACATTTGTACCATTTTTAACTAGGAAAACTTTTTCCTAGTTTCAAAATGTCTCTGTCCCAATTTAATAACATTTTATTTTCTAGATACATTTTGAACTGTAAAATAGTTTTTCCGATATCAATAATCCCACTCATATTTCTTAGGTAGACCATATCCTCGTTAACACTAAATGGTGACAAGCTTGTATTTTTTTCAACATCTTTATAACATGAATGGCATACTTAGATTGACAAATGAAGACATAATCTAAAGATCTAAGTAGTTCCATACCCAAAATGAAGCGCAAAAGCCCAAGATCTACCATCTTGAACTCTTTGGATAGATCTAGCTTAGTTTTCTCAACACCTTCTAAATCATCTCCACTAAGTATGATATCATCAACATAAAGTAATAAAAGTACAATGCTTTTTGCACTAAATCTTATGTACAAGGTGGGATCATACTCACTAGGAGTAAATCCAATAGATATAAGAAAAGTATTGAGCCTTGTGTTCCAATTTCTAGAAGCTTGTTTCAAACCATACAAGCTCCTCTTGAGATGACACACCTTGTCTTCCATACCTTGCTTGATGAAGCCCTCGGGCTGCTCCATGAATATATCCTCTTCCAAATGACCATTTAAGAACGCATTTGACATATCCATTTGAAACAATAACCAATCAAAGTGAGAAGCAAGAACAATGATTAGCCTTATGCTGACCATCTTTGCCACGGGTGCAAAGGTCTCATCATAATCTATGCCCTTTGATTGAGCATACCCCTTGGCTACAAGCCTTGCCTTGTGCTTAGAAACACTCCCATCTTGATTCAACTTGAGCTTAAAAACCCACTTACATCCAATTACATTCCTATCCAAAGGTAAATCAACAAGCATCCAAGTATCATTATGTGAGAAGTGATAATTTTCAACACTCCTCCTCACTTCTAACTTGGCAAATCTAATGTACATCTATCTACAGTTCCAAGAGCATATGTTAACTTAAAAAATTGATCTTTGGACAATGTCTTGGTTAAGATATCAGCTATGCATTCGGATGTTGGTACATGATGTAGTTGTACCTCCTTGGATTGTACCATCTCCCTCACAAACTGATGAGCTATCTCAATATGCTTTGTTCTAGCATGGAAGATAGGATTTGAAGCAATTTGTTGAGAAGCTTGATTGTCACAAAATATGTAAGGGATCTCTTCGGCCTCTAGCACATGTAGCTCCATCAAGAGTCTTCTTAGCCATAGGAGCTCTTTGGTTGTTGAAGTCAATGCCTTGTACTCGGCTTCACAAGAAGATAGTGAGATTGTATCTTGCTTTTAATATTACTCCTCCACAAAGAAATGTTGCAAATGCACTAATGGACTTCCTATCCATGTTGTCACTTGCAAAATCTGAATCCGAATAGGCTCTCAAGTGCAAGTTAGATCCTTCATAAACTATGCCAAAGAATCTAGTACTAGAAACATATCTAAGTACTCTCTCGGCACTTTTCCAATGATGAACTAAAGGAGCTTGCATACTCTGACTCAACTTACTTACACAAAAACTTAATTTGGGTCTAGTGATGGTCAAATAGATTAGAGAGCCTATAAGCTTTCTAAAGAGGGTGATGTCCTCAAAGGATGCTTCATCACCTTCATTAGTTGCTTTCACAACATGCTTCATAGGGGTGTTAGTCCCCTTACAATCTTTCATACCAAATCTTTCAAGAATGGAAGTAGCATACTTAGATTGACTTATGAAAGTACAATTGCTACTTCTAGACACTTCTACCCCAAGTATAAACTTTAGAAAGCCTAGATCTACCATCTCACTAGATAAATCAACTTTTACTTTGCTTATACCTTCATCATCATTTCCTTTCAAAATGATGTCATCAACATAAAGTACCAAAATGATGATCATTCCTTCATTACATTTGAAATATAAAGAAGGTTCATAAGCACTTAGTACAAAGACAAGAGAATAGAGAAAATCATGCAACCTAGAGTACCAAGCTCTAGCTGCTTGTTTCAAGCCATATAGGCTCTTCCTTAAGTAACACACCTTTTGCTCCTCACCAACCTTGATGAAGCCCTCGAGTTGCATTATGTAGATTGTGAAAGATTCAACTAGTTTCATCACATTTTGCAATATTTTCATATTTGGCATATTGAGGCCAAAACTTGTTTTAGACTTAGAGGTTAGTCAAAATTAGTCTAAATTTCATTTGAATAAACACTTTTTGAAAGTTCATTAGGCTGAATTTCCTTTGAATAAACACTTTTTGAAAGTGTGGGAAAGTTAGAATGCGAGTTTGAGTAGGTTCAATTTGAATAGTTGGGTACATTGAATCTAGACCCAAAATTAGTAGGGTTAGCATTTTGGTGGGAAAGCCAAGTAACCAAATAGGGTTTGGACCTGTTATAAAACGATGTAACTCGTGGAGAGAGTGATCTTCTCTCTTCTCTATCTCATTTCATGCTTATACATGGTCCTCTTGGGTTCTACTATCCATTGGAGCACTATCTTGGTGATTGCTTGCAATTCTATGTGTAGAATGATCTATATTTGTTATTTTTGGATCCACACGTGTGAAATACAATAGCTTGCTAGTTTTGTACGGACAAAAACAATACATAATCATTTCATTCAAGTTTGATCAAGTTCTATTGGTGTTTGCATATCAATTTATGTGCAGATGCTGATTTTTCTACATTGGTGAGATTGGTAGTGTATTTCTCTTTCTAACAAAATATCATTCAAGTAGATTGGATCTTAAGGATCTGAAACCTTTCACATGGTATTAGAGCTTGTGTTTCAGGTTATGAAGGAGGAAATCAGATCTATCAATGATTTGGTGAAGATATCAAGTCTAGAGCATGCTAGAGAGGATTCTACACCAAAATCGGATTTTTTGCTTTTGTAGATTGGATCTTTTGTAGATCAAAACACTAAATAGGTCAATATACTTGTTCAATTCCGATTTTTGAATTCACATACTGGATTTGGCCGATTTTTGGATCATTGGTTCAGCCTAAGTGGTGGCTTATAGATTGCATATCAAATTTTCAGCATTTGCATGTAGATTTGGAATAGTCAATTTTTTGTGATTTTGTCAAAAACCTAATTTTGATTGGATCTCTAGATAGTGAGGTTGCTGGACTTCATTTGAGTGTGTTTCAATCTTAGCAAGTGGCAAAAGTCATTATATTGAGGATAGATCATAGATTGATCAAGATTCCATGATTCTATGTGTTGATTTGCTTGGATAAGTGCTAGAAGAGAATTTGCGAAATAGTTTCAAATATTGGTGATTTATTTTGAAAGCATTTGTTGTTGTTAAAAGGAGTGATTTGTGCATTGAAGCAGGTTGAAAGAGAAGATCAGGTCATTGCTACATGGCAACCTCAATTGGAGTCATGTTGGAAGCCAATGATAGGCTTACCTCAACTAACTATTGAGAGACCAGCAACACAACAAGATCAAATGAGGTATGACAAGAGGGCCAAGAAGGCTCTACACATGATAAAGATGAATGTTACCAATGAACTTCTCAGGGAAGTTGGTAAGTGCACATCATCTTTGGAAGCTTGGAATTCATTGAAGGAGCTTTATGAATCCAAGTCTACTTCTAGAGTGTTAACTCTAAGAAGGCAAATCTTTTCTTGTTTGCAAAAGAATAAAGAAAGTACTTTTGTTTTGAGAATGAAAGCATTAATGATGAGTTGGCTTGCATTGATGAAAGCATTAAGGAAGGAGAGCTTATTCAAGTAATTCTTAATGGCTTATTGTATGCTCATGCTAACATTGTTCAAAGTATTGCTATTCAAAAGACTTTGCCAAGTTTGATGGATCTTCAAGAGATCTTGATCAATGAGGAATATGGGCTTCAAGCAAGAGGTGGATTTACATCGACACTTCAAGAGGATGCTATGTTCACAAAGGGCAAATTCAAGGGCAAACCAAAAGTAAGTGGTCTAAAGGGCAAGATCAAGTGGATGCTTCTTCAAGTGGCAAAAAGAAGGATAGATCAAAGCTTTGTGAGATAGTTTCAAATCTTGGTGATTTCTTTTGAAAGCATTTGTTGTTGTTCAAAGGAGTGCTTTGTGCATTGAAGCAGGTTGAAAGAGAAGATCAGGTCATTGCTATATGGCAACCTCAATTGGAGTCATGTTGGAAGCCAATGATAGGCTTACCTCAAGTAACTATTCATTGTGGAAAGTGAGGATGGAGTCACTTCTTGAGATGAATGATGTTTTGGAGATTGTTGCAGGTGTGGAGGAGAGAGCTCAAGCACCTCAAGATCAAGTGAGGTATGACAAGAGAGCAAAGAAAGCTCTACACATGATTAAGATGAATGCTACCAATGAACTTCTCAAGGAAGTTGGTAAGTGCACATCGTCTTTGGAAGCTTGGAATTCATTGAAGAAGCTTTATGAATTCAAGTCTACTTCTAGAGTGTTGACTCTAAGAAGGCAAATCTTTTCTTGTTTGCAAAAGAATGAAGAAAGTCCAAGTACTTTTGTTTTGAGAATGAAAGCATTGAATGATGAGTTAGCTTGCATAGATGAAAGCATTAAGGAAGGAGAGCTTATTTAAGTGATTCTTAATGGCTTGGTGGATGCTCATGCTAACATTGTTCAAAGTATTGCTATTCAAAAGACTTTGCCAATTTTGATGGATTTTCAAGAGATCTTGATCAATGAGGAATATAGGCTTCAAGCAAGAGGTGGATCTACATCGACACTTCAAGAGGATGCTATGTTCACAAAGGGCAAATTTAAGAGCAAAACCAAAAGTAAGTGGTCTAAAGGGCAAGATCAAGTGGATGCTTCTTCAAGTGGCAAAAAGAAGGATAGATCAAAGCTCAAGTGCTTCTATTGTGACATCAAAGGACACTTTGCAAGTGAGTGCTACAAGAAGAAGAGAGATCAAGGTAATCTTACTCTTGATTAGGATGGTTTGGATGTTCAAGATGCAAATGATGATGCTTTTGGGATGTCTTCATGTATGCTTGCTAATGATGGAGATCTAGATCCTTGGTAAATTGATAGTGGAGCAAGTTCACACATGACCTTTCACAAAGAGTACTTCACTTCTTTGTTGGCATATGGAGATGACAAGAGGGTGATCTACATGGCCAATGATGGTGAGTGTGCAATCAAAGGGATTGGCACAATTCCTATTTCTCTCTCTACAAATAGGAATGCTCATTTGGAGGATGTCTTGTTTATTCCATCTATTACCAAGAATTTGCTTATTGTGAGTCAAATGCTAAGTAAGGGCCTCAAGGTGGAGTTTGATGGAAATGCTTGTTTGATCAAAAGGAAGGATGTCTTTATTGGAAAAGGTAAAAGGCAAGGGAAGTTGTTCAAACTTGATGCTTGTGTTACTGCTAACCAGTTTAGATGTGTTGCAAGGGAGCAAATTTCTATTCAAGAGGTTTGGCACAAAAGGATGGGACACCTCAACTTCAAGTCATTGGAGGTAATGGCAAGGAAGAAGGTTGTGATTGGTCTTCCAAGTTTCTTAAGTAATGACAAGCATGTTTCTGAGTCTTGTGCTTTGTCTAAGTCACATAGACTACCTTATACTAGATCTATTTCTAGATCTACAAAGCCTTTTCAACTTGTACATTCGGATATTCATGGATCTACTACAATTAGCAATAGTGGAGCTAAGATGTATGTAGCATTCATTGATGATTTTAATAGATTTTGCTGGATCTATCTACTGAAGAGCAAGGATGAAGTGTATGATGTCTTTGTCAAGTTCAAGAATGCAAGGGAGAACCAATTTTCCACAAAGATCAAGTGCTTGAGAGGTGACAATGGTGGTGAGTACATATCTAACAAGTTCAAGGCCTTTTGTGATGAGCATGGGATCAAGAGGGTGTATACAACATCAAGGACCCCACAATAAATGGAGTGTCTGAAAGGAAGAATAGGACTTTATGTGAAAGTGCTAAAGCTATGAGATTAAGTGCTAATCTTGACAAACCATTTTGGGATCAAGCTTTGTTGTGTGTTAATTTCTTGTGCAATAGGTGGCCAGGTGCTATTTTGGATGGAAGGACACCTTTTGAGATTCTATTCAAGAGGAGGTTGAGTGTCAACTTTCTAAGAACCTTTGGATGCACATGCTATGTCAACATTACTCTTGATGATAGGACCAAGGAGGATCCATCTTCAAGAAGAGGTATTTTTGTTGGATATAGTGAGGTGAATAAAGCCTACAAGGTTTACATTCCTTCTACTAACAAAGTGATTGTTGGTAGAGATGTCATTCTTGATGAGGGGAACATTACAAAGGTGTCTTAAAGCATGATTGATGGTAGAGTGGATGGATCTAACATTCTTGATGTTGATGAGAAGGATCTTACTTTGGATGGTGGTGATGATGGACCTTAATCAAGTCAAAAGCCAAGGAGAACATCAAGAGAAAGACAAGTACCTTCAAGGCTCACATATGATCAAAAGGATAAGCAAGTAGTTTCTCGAAATTATGTTGCTTTCCAACCTCTTTGGATGAGCCTACAAATGTAGATCAAGCAAGGAAAGAAGAGGAGTGGATCCAAGCAATGGATCTCAAGTATTAAGCTCTTATGAAGAATGGAACATGGAGATTGGTGGAGTTGCCTAAGGACAAGAAAGCTATTGGATGCAAATGGATCTTCAAGGTGAAGACAAACCAAGATGGATCTATCAACAAGTACAAGGCAAGGTTAGTGGCAAAAGGATATGCTCAACAACAAGGAATTGACTATGATGAGACCTTTGCACCCATGGCAAAGATGGTAAGCATTCGAGTCATCATTTCACTTGCTACACTTTATAGATGGGATCTATGGCAAATGGACATTTCAAATGCATTCTTGAATGGTGATCTTGAGGAGGAAGTGTACATGGAGCAACGCGAGAGCTACATTTCATCAACAAAGCCAAATCATGTGTGTCTTCTACAAAAGAACTTGTATGGCCTTAAGCAAGCACCAAGGAGTTGGTATGCTAAGCTTAACACTTTTTTAATCTCTCAAGGCTTTGTTATGAGTGAGTATGATCATTCACTTTATTATAGGTTTTCTGGAAATGATGTCACCATCTTGCTAATCTATGTGGATGATATCATCTTGAGTGGTGGAGACAATCAAGATGTGGAGGATATCAAGAATGCTCTTAAGAAGGAGTTTGAGGTGCATGATCTTGGTAGTTTGCATTACATTTTAGGAATAGAAGTCATTAGATCTTCTCAATCTACTTTCATTTGTCAAGAGAAGTATGCTAATTCTATTCTAGAAAGATTTCATATGGTAGATGCAAAAGCTATTGATACACCTATGGAGTCTCATGTAAAGCTAACTATAAGAGGTAATGAAAGATCCTTCGAGGACATTACTCTCTATAGGAAGCTAGTTGGCTTACTCATTTATCTAGCCATTACTAGACCTGATCTAAGCTATTGTGTTGGAAGATTGAGTCAATTCATGCAAGATCCTAGTGAGGAGCATTGGAAGCTAGGAAAGCGAGTTTTGAGGTACATCATTGGAACTCGAGATTTTGGCATATTGTATGAGGAATCATCACCTAATCTTTTTGGATTTTCAGATCCGGACTATGCTAGAGATGTAATAGATATGAAATCTATTAGTGCTTATTGTATTTTCATAGGTGATGGAGCTATATCATGGATGTCAAAGAAACAAGCCACTATCTCATTGTCATCTAGTGAGGCCGAGTACAAAGCTCTTACACATTGCACAAAGGAGATGGTATGGATCAAGAGGATGATCAAGGATCTTCACTTGCTGGATTTTTCAGAGAGCCCAATCATCTTTTGTGACAATCAATCAGCCCAAAGAATGGCATCCAATCCTAACTTTCATGCTAGGAGCAAGCATATTGAGATACAATATCATTTTGTGAGGAAGGGAGTCATTGCAAAGGAGGTGGAGCTTCAACATATGTCTTCAAGGGAATGTGTAGCTGATATCTTCACCAAAGCATTGGAAAAAGACTTGTTCATGAAGCATAGGACTTTACTTGGAGTATTATCAAAGTCTATTCTAAAACTAGTTGAAGAGGGAGTGTAAAAGATTCAACTAGTTTCATCACATTTTGCAATATTTTCATATTTGGCATATTGAGGCCAAAACTTGTTTTAGACTTACAGGTTGACTTTTCAAAGTTCATTAGTCTAAATTTCATTTGAATAAACACTTTTTGAAAGTGTGGTAAAGTTAGAATGCGAGTTTGAGTAGATTCAATTTGAATAGTTGGGTACATTGAATCTAGACCCAAAATTAGTAGGGTTAGCATTTTGGTGGGAAAGCCAAGTAGCCAAATAGGGTTTGGACCTGTTATAAAAGGATGTAACTCGTGGAGAGATTGATCTTCTCTCTTCTCTATCTCATTTCATGCTTATACATGGTTCTCTTGGGTTCTACTATCCATTGGTGCACTATCTTGGTGATTACTTGCAATTCTATGTGTAGAATGATCTATATTTGTTATTTTTGGATCCACATGTGTGAAATACAGTAGCTTTCTGGTTTTGTACGAACATAAATAGTACATAATCATTTCATTCAAGTTTGATCAAGTTCTATTGGTGTTTGCATCTCAATTGATGTGTAGATGCTGATTTTTCTACATTGGTAGTGTATTTCTCTTCCTAACCAAAGATCATTCAAGTAGATTGGATCTTAAGGATCTGAAATTTCTCACATAGATTTCCTCTTCTAAGAAGCCATTCAAGAAGGCGTTTGTCACATCCATTTGGTAGAGATCCCACTTGAATAAAGTAGCAATGCAAATGATTGATCTAATAGCTACAAGCTTAGCTACAGGTGCAAATGTTTCTTCATAATCCAATCCTTTTATTTGAAGAAATCCCTTAGCAACAAGCCTAGCTTTGTACTTACTAATAGATCCATCTTGATTGTACTTTATTCTATAAATCCACTTACATGCAAGTGGTTTCTTCCCTCTTGGAAGATCTACAAGATTCCAAGTATGATTTTCTTTTAATGCATCATACTCTACTTGCATTGCATCTCTCCAAACTTTAGATTTATATGCTTCTTCAAAAGATGATGGTCCTTCAAGAAATGTAGCTAAGGAGTAAGAGGTAGAAGATGTAGAGTCTTCTTTTTGCTTTCCCTTGTCCACATAGGTGAGCCTTGAGGGCTCGGTCTTGCTTCTTGATGATCTTATCGGCCCCTTTTCACTTGGATCCATGTCTCCATCCTCGGTTGTCAAGATCCTCCTCAGGTTTGTCAAGATCTTCAATGCACAATGGTTTAGATCCATTTGACAAGCTCTTAGCAAATTGTGACTCATCAAAAAGTACATCCTTGCTTACCTTTACTTTCTTGGATATAGGATCATATATCCTATAGCCCTTGTTATTTTCTCCATAGTCACCAAAGATCCCTTTGAAGGAGGTAGCATCTTCTTTCCTTCTAGTCTCCAAAGGGATGTGAACATAACAAATACATCCAAAGATCTTAAAATCTTTTACATTGGGTTTCTTATCAAACAAGGCTTGATAAGGTGAGATCTCATCTATAGCACTACTAGGAAGTCTATTACACAAGTAATTAGCACATGTTATAGCTTCTCCCCAAAATGAGATGGGAAGTGATGCATCAAGTCTTAAAGACTTTGCACACTCACATAGACTCCTATTTTTCCTCTCGGCCACCCCATTTTGTTGGGGGTGTAGGAACAAGTGTATTGCAACTTAATGTCATTGATCTCACAAAAGTCTTTCATTTTATTGGAGGTGTACTCTCCTCCATTATCACATCTTAGTGCTTTGATGGAAGTACTAAGTTGTTTCTCTACTAGAGACTTGAACTTAATGAAAGCTTCATAAACAAGACTTTTCTTTGATAGTAACTCAATCCATGTGAATCTAGTACAATCATCTATAAAAGCTACATACATCAAAGCACCTCCATTACTTGCAAGTGAAAAACTATGTACATTAGAATGTATGAGATCCAAGGGAGAGGTAGATCTTGATGAAGATCTCTTGTAAGAAGATTTGTGTGACTTTGCAAGGCCACATGCCTCACACATCTTTCCACACTTCTTGAAGGCTCTTGGTAGGCCAAGAGCTGGTTCCTTGCTTGTCATTGACTCCATAGATTGAAGATTAGGATGGCCTAATCTCTTATGGCATAGCTCCACTTGAGATAGCTCCTCCCTAGCCAAGTTCACACTTTCACTTACAACATTATCATCCAACTTGAAAAGTCTACCTTGCTTAATGCCACTAGCTATGCACTTATCATTTTTTAAGATGGAACAACTCCATTCTTGAAATGTACATCTAGTCCATTGTCCATTAATTGTCCTACACTAAGAAAGTTTCTTGAAATGGTAGGAACATACAAAACATTATCTAGATCTATCCTTTTAGATGTGCCTAAGCAAGAGGTATAGATCCTATGCCATCTATCTTGAATGCTTGATCACTAGCAGTGTATATTGACTTCTTAGAGTCATTACAAGATAGAAGAGTAGAAAAATAATGCTTGTTAAAAGACATGTAGGAACTAGCCCCACTATCTATCCACCATGTGTCTTGACTTGAAGTTGGTGTAGATGCAACCATTAAGGATGTGTTGAATCCATCCTCATCTTCCTCCTCTTGACCAATGTTCCCTTGATCTCCATTGGCTTGTTGATTCTTCTTCAAGTAGCATTCTGAGGCAAAGTGTCCTTTCTTTCCACAACAGAAACACTTGAGTTTTGCCTTGTTCTTCACTTTGCCTTTGGAAGTAGATCCTCCATTCTTCATCTCGGCCTCCTTGCCTTGATTTTTCTTGAATGGATGTTGCTTCTTCTTGCCTTTAGATATAAAGTTAGCCATCTCCTCTCCTCCATTAAGTGACATGCTATCCATTCTTGTCTTGAGGTGTAGAAGCCTACTATCCTCGGCCACAAGAACATTGTGCAACTTTTCAATGGATGGAAGAGTGTCTTGAATGGAAAATGATTGGAGTAAGTTGGTGAACTCATCACCTAGACCATTCAAGATGATTTGTACTAGCTCTTGATCTTGGATCTTCTCTCCTATTGCACTTAAGTCCTTGTTAAGAGATTTGATCCTAAGGACATACTCTTGTCCACTCTCTCCACTTCCTTTCATGCTTTGGAAAACTTGATTTCTTAGCATGAGGATTCTTGAAGTATTATTGGATTCATAGATGCTCTTTAATGAATACCAAGCCTCTTTGGATGAGGTACAAGAAGACACCTCTTTCAAGAGGTCATTGCATACATTTAACTTTATGCAATGTAGAGCTAATCTTGCTCTCTTCTTGTATTTGGCTTGTTCTTGGGGAGTTTGAGGCTCTTCCTCAACTCCTTGAACTATGTCAAATAGATCATGGATCACTAGGAGTGATTCCATTACCACTTTCCAAATGGAATAATTTGTGGAAGTGAGTCTCTCACTTGATTCCATCAAATATCCACCCATGGATGACATTGTAGAATGAATGCTCTTCTTAAAATCACAAAGATTTCTGAATTTTAAAAGATCTATGAAAGGTCTAAAGCTTACAAGAATGCCTATAGGGTTGTCTCTATCAAACTAGCACACAAGCTTGAATGATACACAAAGATCTTGCCAAAAACTCCTAGCTTTCACTCTCACGAAAAAATTGCTTTACACATTTCTTAGAGATTTCACTTCATCTAAGGATCTGAACAAATCAGCCTCTAAGCTCTGATCTTAGACTCTAAAAAGAAATGCTTCAATGATCCAAAACTCTATTTGGTCATAGGCATTAGCTAGATTGAATCTAGATCAATACTATGCTTCAAAGGCACAAAAATTGAGCTAGTATTGTGATTTTGGGACCAAAAATCACAAAGTAACTTGAAATGAAAGTTGTTGTACGTTTCACACGTGTGAAAAGTACATACATAGCCTCCAAGTCGTTTTGATCCAATTGAATTCAAGCTATCACTCTAGATGAACTCGCCCTCACTAGTATTGGCCAAAAACAAATTTTGCCAATGATCTTTACAAGATTTATGATTCAATGATCACTCTCTTACTTAGCTCTGATACCATGATAAATTTTACAGTTTTTAGGACAATAATGATTGTACTTTACAATCATAGAGAGTTATTGGTTGCTTAATCAATGGATCTATCAAGTTTTACATATTAGATCTTGATCTAGATTGACTACACTTGGATTTAAGCAAGAGCAATGGATCAACACATCATAAATTAGTGAGAGCGGCCTCACACGTGTGGAGTACTGCACATAGTATGGCCTGCACCTAAAACAAAAAGTACAATAATCCTAGATAGCAATCATTCATAGAAATCACAAGACACATGACTAGAAACCTCACAAAAGTGTAGAATGCAAAAGTCTCATCAATCTTCTTAGCAAAATGATGATCCTTTTATGGATCAAGTACATCCACGAGTCTGGTACAGTCCAACAGGTCTTCACACGTGTGAAGAGTGCCACATGACTTAGATCTATCCATTTGATCCATCCTTGATCCTTATCCAAAGTTGACCTTCTAGAATATGGCTAAAATCCAAAAAGCTAGTCTCCTAGAATATAGGAATATTCCCTACAAAATAGGATCTAAGGAAAATGGTCAACTCTTATCTTCTAGTACTCTTTACACACGTGTGAACATCCACTTGCCATGTGGGAGCATTTACTCATGCACATGCAAGAAAAAGCTAATTTCTAGGTGACTAGTCAACTTGACTAAAAACTAGTCATATCATGTTCACACTAACTAGATTGATACAAAATCAATTTAGATATATACAAGTATGAAAAGTACATCCTTTCACACGTGGGAACAGGCTCCACACGTGTGAAATCAGATCATCAAAATTATTCTAATGTTTGATCAATATTTACAATAACCAATGTCAAGTGAGAAGTGATAATTTTCAAAAGTTATATCTTGATGTGTAAAATTGATGTAAGAAATAGTGAAGCATCCAATTTGGACACTACTCTCTATATCAATTATGGAAACTACTTTAGAACATTAGAAAGGAGGTCTATACTTATGATGGAGAGTAGTATGGTCAAAACTATGCCAAAACAAGTTGCAGAGAGAGTGTGAAAGATTTCCACTAGTTTAGTCAAGTTTAGTTATATTTTGGTTAATTGTCAATATTAGGCCAATATGCATTTTAGACTTAGAGATAAACTTTATGAAAGTTAGTTTAGTCAAAGTTCATTTGAATTACCACTTTTGGAAAGTGTGGGAAAGTTATTAGATCGAATTTGGACACATTCAAATTTGAATGTTAGATGCATTGAATTTAGTCATATTGTTAATAGGTTTTTAGGTCTAGAAAGTTCTTGGAGGGAAACCAAAGTTCAAATGACGCATGGATCTGCTACATATAGTTGTACACACGTGGGAAGAGGCACTCTTCTCTCTCTCTCTCTCTCTCTCTCTCTCTCTCTCTCTCTCTCTCTCTCTCTCTCTCTCTCTCTCCATGAACTTATTATCTATGTATCCATGTTTAGATAATAAGTTCATGAATTGCAGAATAACCTTTGATTGTGAAAAAGATTTTACCAACGTAATATTAAATACAAACAATATAAGTCTCAAATTGACTGACTTACTAAAAATGATCTTTATTGAATAGATAACAATTGAAATTTTAAAACTAAATTCAATAAAAATGGTTATTTTGTCAATTTAACTAAAGAATATCAACTAAAGATTTTGTAAAGGTGAAGTCGATCAAGGGAGTTTATGAAAAAGTCAACACTCACAACAAGGCCAAAAAGAGTCAAATCATAAAGTGCACATTGAATTCTTCCATTTTGTATAGTAGTCTACATTATAATATTAGAATAGTCACTTGTTCCCTCCATGGAAAAAGAAAGAAAAGTATCAACAAACCTTGGGAATTTGGGAAGGTTAGGCCCTTAACCTTTGAATCACTTCAAATCAAAATTAAAATTGCCATTACAAATTAGAACGAAAGGTGTGCCATTTACAACCTAAACCCAGCTTTCCCAATCATTTCAATTTTCCACTATAACGTAATACAAACCGCGTCCTTTTTGACCATTGGGCATCAAGACAACTTCCGCAGACCCCACTGGGAGACGGGCTTCTCTCTCTCTCTCTCTCTCTCTCTCTCTCTCTCTCTCTCTCTCTCTCTCTCTCTATAAAAACTAGCCGCAGCCTGTATTCCTTCATTATGTGTCGAGGCATCAAGAAAGCGAGCTCAATCAGAAACTACACTCAATATTACTCAGCAGTAGCAGCACAGGAGTAGGCAAATCCAATTGATACGTGTATAGGTTTGCGACAGTATAACAATACTCCACAGTGTCAGTTCTGGTAGAAACGTCTGCGAATTTGAAATGGAGAGAAGATTAGACGCCGGTGCTATGATCTGGAGAAATTGCTGCATTAGCTTGTTGCTACTGATCATGCTTGTCAGTTCATCAACTGGACAACTCACGGCATCCTTTTATGACGTTAGTTGTCCTGATGCTCAAGCTACGGTGAAAAAAGTCATTCGACAGGCATTGCAGACGGATTCCCGAATTGGGGCATCTCTTTTGCGCTTGCATTTTCATGATTGCTTCGTGAATGTAAGAAACACTTGAAAGATTTCGTTGCATTCTCATACCAAATATCATTCCTTTAATTTACCATCACTCTACTACTTTATGCATATAATCTTTCCTATTACATAATATCTCATCGTAAATCTGCACGCAGCTGCTCTAGAGTCTAAATCCGAGAAAGTGCTTTATATTTTTTCATGCTAATGGACTGCTTTATATGCGAGAAGTGCAGTTGTTAATATTAATACTTTGCTGTGCTATAGGGTTGTGATGGCTCCATCTTACTCGATGACACATCCTCCTTTACGGGAGAGAAAACGGCCCCACCAAATCTTAACTCGGCTAGAGGATTTGACGTCGTTGATACCATTAAAACACAATTGGAGAGTGCATGCAACGGGACGGTCTCGTGTGCCGATATCCTCGCTATTGCTGCACGCGACGCTGTTGTCCTGGTAAGCAATCAAATCTACACTACGACGACGTCTAAAATGATCTGAAGTGATTCCAAGGAACCAATGCATCAAGTTCCAACCACAACGTTGCTTGTGCTTCTTGTTTTGCAGGACGGAGGGCCTTCGTGGACCGTTCAGCTTGGGAGACGTGATAGTACAACCGCTAGCTTTAACACTGCAAAGAACGACATTCCATCTCCTGCATTAACTGTTCCTCAGTTGATTTCTAAGTTTCAGGCGAAGGGACTTTCTACTCAAGATATGGTTACCCTCTCAGGTGCTCACACCATCGGTCAAGCTCGTTGCTCCTCCTTTAGTGGCCGTTTATACAATTTCAGCGGTACTGGTAAACCGGATACCACCATCGACAAAACATTCTTAGCAAATCTTCAACAACAATGTCCTCAAGGTGGCAACACCAATCAGCTTCAGCCACTAGATCTAGGAACTCCCACGAGGTTCGATAATCAGTACTACAGAAATCTACAGGCAAACAAAGGCTTACTCAATTCCGATGAAGTCCTCTACTCAACATCTGGAACCACCAACAGCTTGGTGGTATCTTACGCCGGTAATCAGAATACTTTCTTTGATAGTTTTCAATCTGCAATGATCAAATTGGGAAACATTAGTCCTCTCACCGGCACAAGTGGCCAAATCAGGAAGAATTGCCGTGTGGTTAATACCTGAAGATGCATGCGTATAAAGCATAGTTTCTAATGCAGCTCGACAAACTTATACGATACAGATCCTTGCATAGGGGAATGTACAATAAGGTTCATCTCAATTTGAGTTTTCTTGAGGAACACAAAATTTTAATATCACAATTGATAATAAGATCTATGAGTGGTCA
Source organism: Diphasiastrum complanatum (assembly GCA_029204225.1). Lineage (NCBI taxonomy): Eukaryota > Viridiplantae > Streptophyta > Lycopodiopsida > Lycopodiales > Lycopodiaceae > Diphasiastrum > Diphasiastrum complanatum. The sequence goes on from CM055103.1 coordinate 14,471,154, forward strand.
TGTAAATCCGTTGTATCTGTGAATACTCGGAAGGCAATTAAAATAGTCCACCATAAAAAAAAATCTATTAGTTTTTTTAGTATTGTTCCTCTTATCTCTTCTACATCATTTCATGCTGCTGACTGGAGTCTAATCCTGGCTACATGATTTCATGCTGCTGAGTGGACTTTCTCCCAAAAATTGTCTTTGCGGAAAACTTACAACAAGTTGACTTTTAAAAAAGAGACAACTTTTTTGAAATGCAGGGAATTTTGTGTATATTGTTTTCATATGCAAAAAAACATGTGTAGTAAAGTAGGTAGATCCATATAAAGCTTACATTTAAATAGCTTTATTAAGTCCAAATTGAGATGCAGGATGCAGAAGGCAAGATTTTTAAAAAAATGACAACTAGAAAATGCATAAAATCGGGTGATGCAATAATCAATATCAAAATTTTAAAATCTGAGTACATTTTCATATATATTAGAATTTTATAATGATGAAAAATTACTTGTATGATATCTGTAAAATAGCATGCACTTTGTTAAAACTTCATTATGGGCCACTCAAATAATGTATTAAATCCTAGATCCAAACTAATTATTTCTAAAATCTTGAACTAACTAATTTATATGAAAATGAAAACCTATACAATATCAACGCAAAAGCTTTGCCATCCTTCAGCTTCCATCGGGAGATTGTAGCATCGTTTGCTTCGGGTCTTGCCTCTACACCTGTGACAACATCATACACACAATTTTCAACTTAAATTTCCACAGATGGTAGTTGGATCCATCCATATGATGGAAACTGGCTTTCCCTTGGAAATCCATGTGGAAGTTAGTCTAGGTGATAGTGATAACTATCAGTGGCTTAAGAATGAAAATCTAATGCAATTTACAGAACAAGAAAACAATTGTTCTATGGGACGATAGAACCAGGTTATGTGGAAAGCCTATCAAGCTATAATAATAGCTCTGATACCATGTTGGAGAAAAACAAGTGATGAATCCATGAAAATGCATCGATAGGTCAAACAATTGGATCGGAACCATCCTACTACTACGCAAAGGCAGTGGCCGACTGATTCCCTTGGTGCGTGCACTACTACAACAACAGGCAAACACAAAATAGAGCTGAATAACCCAAGTCTTCTATCTTCTGACTCACACTAAAATATTGGTTCAAAATTCAACAATATTTCTTTATCATATGGCATTAGATTTGAAGGAAACTAGGACGATTTCTTTTGAGAAGAACATTGAGAACCTGAAAGTCACATTCACAATGTTTTACAACTTAGCAATTTAGTCTTTTACTAAACGTAAAATCTACCAGTCAATCAAAATTGTAGATTTTGAAAATAAGGATTCTATAATCTAGATTCAACTATTCAAAATTTGAAAATCCATTTATTCCATAGAATATTCTCCAACTTGGATGATTTTTAGCTCAAAATTGGCACCATAATCTTAGATGTTTGAAACCTCAAAAGATTGGACATGTTACTACGTATCCAAATTATGGTACACCATGGTGAGGAAAATTTTATAATCTGATAGGATATATATAGATTGTCTTGTGATGTTTTAGCTTAGTAATATTTTTTTGTCTGACCAAGAATAATGGTTGACCAAAAACATGTCTAGAACTTTGATTTTTTTTTTTCCCTTAATGTATAGTATGCAATTCGACAATATCACCAAATTTTTTGAGCTAAAGTTTGAAGTCGAACTTTTCATGTGACTTAATAAGCAAACTTGTCTTGAAGGATGATATTATGTCCTAGGACAAAAAAATTTGCCCTTTCTACAATTCTAGTGCTAGAGCTCTTATGCGTATTTGCAAATGAGGGCGAGGTGTACCTTCCCCCTTGCATTGCATAAAGACTTCAAGAACTCAATCATTTGGCTATCTATATGTGCATAGTTAGCAAATTCTAGATCTCTGCCAAGAGTTGGTATTGTTTTACACTTTTACTTCACCTCTTCTAAAATATAGATGTTCTTAAAGCGTGGTTTTTAGAAGGACTTTTCTCTAACTGTAGATTGTCCTTACTTTTGTTTTTTTTGCTCCATTTGTATCATCTTCAATCATCTTTTTCTTGAACTAACCATTGCTTGATTGTACTCTCTATAACAACTTCATTTTTTTATTCTACTCTCTATATCAATGCTCACCATTAGCTCAATCCAATAAATTTAGTTCAAAGTCATCCTTTTAGAAAAATCTTTAATATATAATTATAAAATTTTGAAAAGCTCTCCTGTCCTCATCCCTTACCCAAAGAATAATCTGAGCTAATATTGGCTCACTCAAAGGCATATAAGCCTTCAATTGTTGAAACAAGAAAGAAAAGGGTATTGCAATTTAAACCAATTCAAAAAGGTATGTTGTGTTCGAACTCATGAAGCTGAAACATGTCAGCTTTGAGCATATTGTTGTGATAGCTAACATCACTTGGGTACAAAGCTAACAAAGTGATCTATACAGTCGAGAGCAATTGGTGTGATCATAATGGGTAGGTTGGGACTTTTCTACCCATTTTTTTAACTATTACAATCTTTCACATTTTTTCTTCACATAACATGTTTGGTACGGCATATTCAAATGACCACAATCAAACACATTGCTCATGAGATATTCTGCAATTACATAGTATCCTTAGATTGATTGAAATAAACCAATTTATAATAACATGTAAGAAGTTTTATACCATATGGACATTTTGTTTGATTCATGGGAAAATTAAAATTATATTGCATCTTAATGTAATCTCCTCAACATGGAATTTCCTTATAAGTTATCTTGTATTGTAAAAAAAATGTCCTAACAAACAGTTTCCTAAATTGAGGTAAAAACATTGACTTGGAGAAAAGTCTTCTCTCTCCATGGCAAAATGTTAGGAAGACATACATATGGCATGGAAAGATATAGCATTGAGTGAAAGTGCATTGCCCTCATGACTATAGGAGACAAGAACACAATTGAGGTATCTTGCTAATTATAATGTGAATATCAAAATCTCAGGTTTTTCTTTTTTTTTGGGTTGGGATCAATACGACGGTCATTTGAGTAGTAACTTGCTCATCGAATTTGCTTTGTCACCGAGAAGTTTTGCAATGAATTTGGTGCACCTAGCTCTCTAATATACTTGTTTACATGGGATATGATTTTGTAGATGGGACAGGTTAAAGTGATCAGCAACTTGGCACTTTGCATGCTCTTACCCATTTTCATGGACCATATTGTAATGAAGGAAAGTAAACAGCATTCTTATTCTCCTTAAGGAGGTCATTGAGATGCTTGATTATAAATATATTCTTTTTGTTCTGATCCTCTTCATTTTTTCCTTACTATGAATGCTTACGAGGAACCAAAACTGAGATGTGAACTTTTCTCACATCTCATTCACAAACACACCCATGTAGCCTGTAGGTCCACTAACAACGTTTTGTGATAAGCATGGCATAGGTAAACTTATGTTGTTAGAGATATATAAGCCCTTTGACAAACATTAATTTCTACATAGCTTCAAACAATCAGGACAAATATATTATTAGTACTGGTAATGAGCACTTATGCTCCACTATGCAACTTATGGAGCTTGCAAAGAAGCATTGATACAGTTCAAGTCGTTCACAATTGTTGTGCATGCAAAATGTTGAGCTTTCTCTGCTTGCCCCTAATCCAACTTGCACCCGAATAGAGTAGGGTGTTCCGAGTCAAAGGCATGCTAAAAAGAAAGTAACTCTACACAAATATTGTAAAACAAGGAATTGAATTTCGGCAATTTTTCACCAACTATGAGAATTTGATACCCTAAAGACTACATTGAGAAGAGAAAAGACAAAACACACATCAACATTCAAATCCAGCTAGCATCAGTATTCAAATTCTAAAGTATTTATTAGTCGCATTCATAATTCATGATTCCTGATTTGCAGCAAACTTTTTACTTTCCCCCTCTCAGAAATAAGGATAATAGACACATTAGCCATTTTTCAAATGACAAACCGATCAGGCAGCTTAATGATCAAGATGAAAACTTGACACATTAACAGAAAAGTTCTGGGATTTGGATTAAACACTTACACCAAGAAGAGCTGCCACAATGAGAATAAGAGCAGTAACTGTTGTGAGAGCATTTCGAGTTAGCTTTTCCACCTTGTCGCTTTGTCACTTGATTCCTCTACCAGCGAACGAGTGGTCCTCTGTAAAAGATCAATGCCCAGAATATCCTCTACTGAATCTTTTGCAGTATCCGTAGGCATGACCAAGACTGCTACAAATTTACCTACATATATCAAACCTTCTTCAATGCTGTTCACAAAAGAATGAACTAAAATTGGGCTAACATGAGCACCTTAGTCTGCAATATGTTATACGTAACTGAAAATAAAAATTATACAGCTTGTAAGTAGCAATATAGCAGGCCATTACCTTCGTATGAAATATCCATAGCAAGTACTATCTTTGAAACAAGAAACAAGAAAATTTCTGATGCTTGCAATTCCAGAGATCCACCAGCAAGCTCATTGCTGATCTGTTCATGTAAGTAATAGAGAAATCGTCATTTGACCCCATGATATAATAATACAAAAAATGTGAAGGTTACTGCAACAAGAATTCACTACTTATCATGGTCAAATGGCACTATCACTAGAAAACTTCTAATGCTTCTCACCTTCATTCCTCTTAGTGTGCCTAGAAATAGGTCTGAATGAATCTGTGATACTTGTGCTAGCCCCTTCTGTGCATCAAGTGATTGTTCCAGTCTTCGAACCAAGTTTATCAGCTCTAGCACTAGATCACGATCTCCTTTCTGCATAACTAAAGTTACATCACGAAATTGGACAATTACATAATGTTCCAATGGCTAGGCTAAGTTGATGGTTCTCCTTACCTTGGAAAGAAAAAGTTTATATTCTGATCCAGTTGGTAGTGGTATTGATACATGTCCTTCCCCCAAATCCACATATTTTCCTCCTAGGATGCGAGCCTAAAAATGAAATCACAAAAGTGAACAGCAACACAGACACTGAGACTTGTAGTATACCTCCAGTCAGTAAAGAGATCCTAATCAATCTTCCTGAAAGTAAACTGCTAGGAAGTTAATTTACAAGATCATCAAGCTCGTGCTCCAACAAGTCAGGATTGTGGTGTGAATCCTCAGTAGTATGAAATTTCACCCTAACATCATTGCCTGCAAACTTCAACTCGGTAAGCAGATTGTAGTATCCTGGAAAACCAATTTCTTTCTCGCTCTGTAATAAAGTGTAAGCGATGCAATGCAAGTAGATTTATGACCTGAAACTTTAGTTGTCTCTCTATCATCAACAGTGAGTGGATGCAGTTTGTATGAACTCATCCCGAGAATGTTTGGAAGACTTTGTTTCAAGACGTCTGCAGAAACAAACACCTTCATTCAAATTGGGACCTAAACCTCGCACAATTGATGCATGCCAGGTTCAGTTGCTCAAAACTTTTGTTGAGAATGGCAGCTATAAAGACAGCATAGAACTTGAAAATTTATTAACTAGGGACAGACTAATAGTAGTTAGTATAGGATACTAGTTGTTCAAAAGAGAGAGGAGCTCTTTTGCGGTGATGCGCTATTTGAGATCCAAACAGCGTACAAGTTTTGTTGTAAATCTGTAATTCAGATGATATAAATGCAAGAGTGCATTAGACGCAATAATCTGTAATTGTTTATGTCTAACTGATTCATTTTCTCTTCCGCCCATTATTTCCATGCAGTAAATCTATAATTGTAGTCTGCCATATGTTGCAGTAGTAGAAACTAGATAATTCTTGTTTCTACATTTGAGCTTTCGCAAATTTTCTTTCAGTGGTATCAGAGCAGGTTTTGGGAGTGGAACTCCAAGACAGGCCAAAATGGCTTCCAACATTTCACAGAAAATCACTGTGATTCTTGATGGATCAAACTATGGTCATTGGAAAAGAAGAACCATGATTCTCCTAGAAGGAGAAGGTCTATGGGGCGTTGTGGATGACACTGAAGCGATGCCAAAAGAGAATGAAGTCAGAATTAACGAATGGAAAAGGAAGGATGATAAAGCTATTGCTCTTACCACTCTTTCATTGACGGAAGAAATCCTGATGAATGTTGACGATCTTGATCACAGTCAATAGATCTGGCAGAGCCTGCAAGAAAAGTATGAAGCAAAGACCAAGACAGAGGTCTTGCATCTGACAAATCAACTATTCAGCTTAAATTGGGATGGTGCTGATCTTAATTCACATGTGAACAAGATGAAAGCCATCTTTGCACAACTAGCGGCAGCAGGAGTGGAGCACAGAATACCACTTGCACAACAGTCTATGTTCTTAATCAGATCACTTCCACAGGCCTACCAGTCATTAAGAACAATCTTAATGCGATCTCCTGATACTACCTTTGATGACACAGCAAAGGCTGTCACAGAGGAAAAGCTAATATGACAGTAGGCTGAGCAAAAGGAAGATGATGACAAGGCCCTATTTGTTAAAACAAAAGGGAAGAACACTCAGCGACGAGATTCCTCCAGAAACAAGAACCAACCAGAAGCAAAGAATGCGGGTGGTTATAAGAAGCAGGATAAAAATAATGTTACTTGCTTTCACTGTCAGAAGACAGGACATTATGAAGTGAGTGTTGGTACAATCCTAATCAAAGGCTTTCAAAGGAAAGAATCTTAGGAAGGACAATGTGCATGCAGCAGAATTGTCCCCACCACAAGAGGAAGATGAAAACACATTTGTGTTGACCGAGGGAGAAGGCGACACTGCATATCTCACACAAGAAAATTGCTCCAGTATAATAATAGATTCTGGAGCTATTGTCCACGTTACATGCAGGAAAGAACTCCTGCAAAAGTTTCAACCAAGTTGCACACCTAGATCAGTCAAGCTTGGTGATAATAGCCAACACAGAGTGGAAGGAACTGGAATAATCCAGATGATGACGCCTAATGGACATAGAGATCTAGAAGGGGCAATATATGTGCCATCATTGAAGAAGGACCTTTTATCTGTCGCAAGAATGGTAGATCTGGGCATGAAGATCTATTTTGATCAGAACGAATGTAGAGTACATGACGGATCCTCTAACAAGGTCATTGTAACTACACCCAGAAGGGGCAATTTGTACTAGGTCACAGTTTCAGAGGGAGTGGAAAATGCATTGGCTACCACCTCTCATGACAATGAATCGGAACTGTGGCATAAAAGAATGGGGCATGTCAACATGAAAATGCTCTATCAGATGACAAAGGAAGGTCTGGCCATGGGGTGAATGTTACCCAACCATATTCAGATTTTTGTCACATTTGTGCTCTAGGGAAACAAAACCGGGAATCTTTCTCAAGGCAGGTGACCAGAGCAAGGCACCACTTGAGTTGGTACACTCAGATCTGTGTGGACCGATGGTGGTTGACTCAATATCAGGATCAAGATATTTTGTCACATTTATTGATGATTACAGTCACATGAATGTGATTTATTTTCTAAAATTAAAATCAGAATTCTTTGCAAAGTTCAAGTTCCTTCAAGCCTACACAGAAAGGCAGCTGCAATGCAAATTGAAGGCACTACGATCTGACAATGGAGGGGAATATACTAGCAACGAGTTCAAAGAGAACTGCAGAAAGGAAGGCATTGCCATGCAGTACACCATTCCTTATACCCCAAAACATAACGGTGTGGTGGAAAGGAAGAACAGGACGCTAATGGATGCAGCCCGATGCATGTTGATTCAATCAGGATTACCTAAGGAATTATGGAAAGCCCTAGTAGTAGCTTCAACTTACCTGCAGAATCGAACATTGACAACGGCTGTCGGGGGCAAGACTCCATATGAATTATGGTTCTCGGCAAAAGGCCAGACCTCTCACATGTCAGGATTTTTGGATGTGATGCCTATATGCACACACCAGATCAAAAGAAATAGAATTCGATGAAAAGTCTTCCAAGGCCATCTTTATTGGCTACCCGTCTGAGACAGCTGGATACAAGCTATACGATCCACTGACCAAGTAGAGATGTCAAATTTGACGAAGGACAGTGGTGCTGATTTTCATCAGTATCCATATTTTGTCAGAACAGACACAAGTGAAGCTGAGGAGGTATTCGCAAATCCCCCAGCTCAACTAGTACTGCCACCAGATGAGGGGCAGAGACAGAATGTACAAGTTCAAGTACAAGCAAGAATTGCATAAGCAGCACTAGTTGAAGGGCGTCAGATGACAGCAACCCGACCAGTGAGGTCGCGAACACCTTCACTAAAGGTGATTGAGAATGCTGAGATAAGTCATGTATATGCAGACTTTTGTGGGATCACAGAAGAGCCAGAAACTTTTCAAGAAGCGGACCAGAGCAGTGAGAGTAAGCAATGGCATCAAGCCATGCAGGAAGAACTGCAATCCATGGAAAGGAACAAAGCATGGGAATTGACAATATTACCTGCTGGAAGAAAAGCTATAAGCAACAAATGGGTGTTCAAGAGGAAAACAAATGCAATAGGTGCAGTAGTCCACTACAAAGCCAGGTTTCTCACAAAAGGAACGAATCGATTATTTCGAAACCTTCTCTCCCACAGTGAAAATGGCTAGCATAAGAACACTCTTGCATATGCTACGAGGTACAATCTAGAAATTCACCAGTTTGATGTGAAAGCAGCGTTCCTATATGGGAACATTGATGAAGAAATATATATGACACAACCAGAAGGTTTTGTGGATGAGGATCATCCAGAATGTATGCAGACTGACAACATGCATTATGGATTGAAACAGGCTACAAGAGCATGGCATAGTAGAATTTATCGTTATCTTAAGTCAATCGGAATGCATGCCTTGTTATCTGACTGTAATATATATACAATCAGAGATGGTGACTGTTTTGTATTCATGACACTGTTTATTGATGATTCTTTAATGATAGGGAATTGCCTTAAATTAATCCAGAGAATAAAAATTTAGATATCTGATGAGTTTGAGATTTTGGATCTTGGAGAAGCACAGGTATGTGTGGGACTGCAGATAGACAGGGTCTGGAGCAAAGGGAAACTCCACCTAACACAAGAGAAATATGTGCTGAAGATTGTGAAAGATTACACGATGACAGAGTGCAAAGAGAAATGCACTCCTATGGAAGTAGGATCAAGATTGACCAAGGATGACTGCCCAAAAGATGATGCAGAGAAGGGTAGAATGGCGACAGTGCCATACCAGAACCTTATTGGCAGCCTCATGTACCTGGCAGTTTGCACCAGACCTGACATTGTTGTGGTGTATACTCACTTAGCCAATTCGCTGGTAATCCAGATGAGAAGCATTGGAGAATGGCCAAGAGAGTCGCTCAGTACATTAAAAGTACAACAAGGTATGGGTTAACCTTTAGTAGTAATTCTGATTTTGAATTACATGCATAAAGTGATGCCACTTGGGCTAGCAGCAGAGATGACAGTAAGTCTATCTCTGGTGGATGTCTTGTGCTTTGCGGATCAGTAGGAAACTGGGTATGCAAGAAGTAGACCTTGGTTGCTCAGTCCTCGTGTGAAGCAGAATATGTTGCTGCATCTAAAAACGCAAATAAAATAGTGTGGCTTCGAATGCTGTTGAACGAGTTGAGTGAGCCGCAAGTTTAGCACTCTATAATGAATATGGATAGCCAAAGTGCAATCCATCTCATCGAGGATCTTTGTTTTTCACTCCAAAACCAAGCACATTCCACTGAAGTACCACCACATCAGAGATCTGATTCAGAAAAAGGAGTTGATGATTCAATATGTTAAATCGTCTCACATGATGGTAGATGTACTCACAAAGCCTCTGAACAAGATCTAGTTTGAAAAACACAGAATGTCAATGGGAATTAGATGAAGGTTTCCTCAGTTCAAGAGGGAGTTGCTGGAAATTTGTGAACTTCGGAAACCTTCGACATTTACGCGAAGCCTTTGGGAATTTCGGCTTTCTATTTTTTTTTTTGCTTTCGGGTTTTTTGGCCTTTGACAGTTTCTACCTTCGACATTCTCTCTTCATCATTCTCTCACCTTGGGATTTCAGCATTCCTCTCTCTTCGGCTTTTTCATGATTTAGTGAAGCCTTCAAAATTTATGAAGCCTTCACAATTTACAAAGCCTTCGAGATTTTGCGAAGCCTTCGGCATTTCTCTTACTGCGGCACTTTCTCTTACTTCGGGATTTTTGCTTTTGCCTGCGCTTTTTTAGCAAAGCTAATTTTGTTTGTCGCAGTTTTCATAGTTTTTGCAATTTTCGCATTTTTGCCAGAGCGTGAAAACGGAACCAGAGCATGAATGGATGATGCAGAAAAGCAAAATGGACAAAGATTGCTAACTAGAAGTAATTAGAGTTAGGATGTTCTTTTAACTTACAAGAGATTAGATCAGTTGTCTCTCCATTCTCTATATATAGGATTAACAAGAGATAGACTAATACTAGCTAGTATAGGATACTAGATGTTCGCAAGAGAGAGGAGCTCTCTTGCGGTGATGCACTGTTTGAGATCTAAACAGCACACAAGTTTTGTTGTAAATCTGTAATTCAGATGACATAAATGCAAGAGTGCATTAGACGCAGTAATTTGTAATTGTTTTATGTCTGATTGATTCATTTTCTCTTTCCGCCCATTATTTCCATGCAGTAAATCTATAATTGTAGTCTGCCATATGTTGCAGTAGTAGAAACTAGATAATTCTTGTTTCTACATTTGAAATTCCGCGAATTTTCTTTCAAAACTTATACGATACAAATCCTTGCATAGGGGAATGTACAATAAGGTTCAACTCAATTTGAGTTTTCATGAGAAAAACATAATTTTGATCTCAAAATTGATAATAAGATCTATCAATGGTCATGTAAATCCGTTGTATCTGTGAATACTCGGAAGGCAATTAAAATAGTCCACCATAAAAAAGATCTATTAGTTTTTGTGGTATTGTTCCTCTTATCTCTTCTACATCATTTCATGCTGCTGAGTGGAGTCTAATCATGGCTACATGATTTCATGCTGCTGAGTGGAGTCTAATCCTGGCTACATGATTTCATGCTGTTGAGTGGAGTCGAATCCTGACCTCGAGGAGAGGTAAGCATATCTTCATACAACTCCCCACCTATAGGAGCTTTATATCTTTCATCATCCAATGATATTTGCTCTCTAATATATCAAGTTGTTTGGATCCATGACATCAATGATACACATATACAAGGAACTTCTGATTAGTTCCTATATAGAAAAAATGTTAAATTTCCTAGTTTCACATTATTTTTACTAGTTAAAATGTGGATTTGAACCTCTTTTAACTAGGAAAGCTTTTTTCCAAGTAAGAAAATGCATGTGCATCACTTCCATCTAGGAAAATCCCTTCACATCTTAGATACATTTGTACCATAGAATTGATGAACCGTGGGGGGTTCACCACGGTTCTAAGAACCGTACAGAGATTCGTACGGTTCTCAATCTTTTTTGGCCAGAACCGTCGTGATCCGTGCAGTTATGAATTAATTAAAAAAAAATTAGCTCATTTTTTATTATACATTTATTTATTAGATAATTTAATTATTTATGATGAACCGTACCACAGTTCATGAACTGTGGTACGGTTCACCCCACGGTTCTGAGAACCGTGGGTACTATGATTTGTACGATTTTTAACTAGGAAAACTTTTTCCTAGTTCTTGATATTATAATCCCACTCATATTTCTTAGGTAGACCTTATCCTCATTAACATTAAATGGTGACAAGCGTATTTTTTTCAACATCTTTATAACATGGGTCAGAGTGCTTGTCGAAACCTTCATAAGGCATTTATTATTTTTTATTAGGATTTTTATTGATTCAGACTTTGGGTCTCTGTTTGGGAAAGGCAACAAAGTATAGGAATGGAGGAGACATCTTTCTCCAAAACTGTCTTCGCGAAAAATTTACAACAACTTGACTTTTACAAAATCAACAACTGTTTTGAAATGCAGGGAAATTTTTGTCCATTGTTTTCATATGCAAGAAATATGTGTAGTAAAGTAGGTAGATCCATATAAAGCTTACGTTTGCATAGCTTTATTAAGTCCAAATTGAGATGCAGGATGCAGAACGCAAGATTTTTTTTTAAATGACAACTAGAAAATGCATAGTACATTTTCATATATATTAGAATTTAATAATAATGAAAAATTACTTGTATGATATTTGTAAAATAGCATGCACTTTGTTAAAACTTCATTATGGGCCACTTATATTATGTATTAAAGCCTAGAGCCAAACTAATTACTTCGAAAATCTTAAACTCACTAATCTATATGAAAATGAACCTATAGAATATCAGCGCAAAAGCTTTGCCATCCTACAGCTTCCATCGGGAGATGGTAGCATCGTCTGCTTTGGGTCTTGCCTCTGCACCTGTGACAACATCATACGCACAATTTTCATCTTAAATTTCCACAGATGGTAGTTGGGTCCATCCAGCTTGTCCACAATGGAAACTGGCTTTCCCTTGGGAATCCATGTGGAAGTTAGTCTAGGTGATAGTGATAACTATCAGTGACTCAAGAATGAAAATATAATGCAATTTACAAAACAAGAAAACAATTGTTCTATCTGACGATAGAACCAGGTTCTGTGGGAAGCTTATCATGCTATAATAATAGCTTTATTACCATGTTGGGGAAAAACAAGTGATGAATCCATGAGGATGGATCGATAGGTCGAACAATCGAATCAAAACGATCCTACTACTGCGCGAAAGCAGTGGCTGACTAATTCCCTCGGTGCATGCACTACTACAACAGTAGGCAAATACAAAATAGTGCTTAATTGCGTTTATGTGGAAGAGAAAGACTGGATAGTCAGGCAAACCAATTAGAGAGTTAGACAGAAAACGGAAAGCATGCAACATTGACAAAATCTGAACGCAAAACCAGATAGTAATTTATTGAGATTGAATTTATAGAAATACAAGTCAGATGATGCTGGTGATCACAAAAAAATGGCGGACGAAATCGCATGGTCACAAAGCTAACTACAATCTGTAACAACTATGAGCTTATTCTGACAATCTATTTGAAAAGAAAGAATCAATGCTTGAAAGCATCTACTATGTTTGTCTCTGATAAGTTGTCATCTCGGCATCTATGAGCGCACATGTGTATATGAAATCAGGCTATCTCATCCGGCATTGGCTTGCTTAATTAATTGATTACAATTATCAACTACATATAATTTACAGTTGTTGTGCAGATTTATGTACAAGAAGATGGCATGGAGCGGTTGCGGCATCTGTAGTAGATCGTGGCTACTGCTACCATTGTCCAAGTAGTTGCAGAGTATAGGAAGTGGGTGTGAGAGGCCTTCGATTGTTCGGAGTCGAGCATGTCACCGTTGACAATCAATTAAGTCGGGATAGCGGTCCTCGATGAAACTCGGTCGACTCGACAAGTCAGGCTTCTCCGATAAGTTGGCCAACTATGACAAGTCGGGTAACTTCGACAAGTCGGATTGCCATTCTCTCTGTCTTCGATAATAGATTTCTGTACATTGTGCGACAATGCATGTAAAACTGCAGCAATATGAATGTAACTAGATTAACATGGGACTTACGAGAGTAGAGGAAATAAATCCAACAATAAGTGTGTTCTCACATCTTGATTTGACAAAAAGGTTACCAAACTTATCAAATCATTGTGCTTCAAGGCCAAATCCATTGTTGCCGTATTGGAGTTCATTTTTGGTGACATGTTTGCCTTGCAAGAATACAATGTTCCTCCACAAATATTCTTTTACTTATGAAATTTTGATTTTTAGATTTCCTAATTTATGTCTCTTTCTTCTTGAAGCTATGATCTTTTCAATTAGAAGGGAAAAGGGGATTGTGTTTTTACCTTTTTCGTTCTATTTAAAGATAAAGATTCAACCTTCAATTTTTGTTTAGTACAATTCTCTTTGTGCAAGACAATCTTTGATAGTTATAAGAGGCAAACTTCATCTTCATCATTCACTTTCCCTGGCCTTTTTGCCTATCATGAGGCTTGTATTGAGTACGCAACAACATTTTGAAACCATTTGTTACCAGGGAGAAGATCTAGGTGGGGCAAGACAATTGGACAAATGGCATCCTAACTTCCAAAGTCTATAATGAAAACTAGGAAGGTTCCTAAAATTGGCATGTTGAGAGTAAACTTCCATATTCTTTAGCACCCATGCCATGAGCGTTGATGGCTTATCATCCAATCTCCATAGTATAGATATCATGGGATGAAATAAAAGCTAGAACATTGTATCATGGTTAAAAATAAGATTGGTCATGACTATCACTAAGGGTCCACTTAAATTGATTGAAAAGAAAGAAAAAATATTATTCAAATAGGCAACTACACAATATTAATACTTTCAATCTCCAATTTCTTAAATAATTTTGTAGCATGTGCAACCTCATTCATGAAAATGACTTCAAAGATGCATGCTATTTCAATTTCCTTCAAAGAATTTTTGGTATAACCCAAGTCTTCTATCTTCTGCCTCACACTACAGTATTAGTTCAAAATTCAACATTATTTCTTTATCATATGGCATTAGATTTGAAGGAAATCAAGACGATTTCTTTTGAGAAGAACATTGAGAATTTGAAAGTCACATTGCACAATGTTTTACAACTTAACAATTTAGTCTTTTACTAAACGTAAAATCTACCAGTCAATCAAAATTGTAGATTTTGAATATAAGGATTTTATAATCCAAATTCAACTAGTCAAAAATTGAAAATCCATTTATTCCATAGAATATTCTTCAACTTGGATGATTTTTAGCTCAAAATTGGCACCATAATCTTAGTTGTTTGAAACCTCAAACGATTGGACATGTTACTACGTATCCAAATTATGGTACACCATGGTCACCTTTTTCTTGAACTAGCCATTGCTTGATTGTACTCTCTATCAACAACTTGCTTTTTTTTATTCTACTCTCTATGTCAATGCTCACCATTAGCTCAATCCAATAAATTTATTCAAAGTCATCCTTTTAGAACCATCTTTAATGTATTTCTATAAAAAATTTCTCAATGAAGCCTCCAATTGTAGCCATGTTGCAATGATTTGATCTTCTCTTTCAACTTGTTCCAATGCACTTAGCACTCTCTTGAAAGTAAACAAATAAATCCAAGAAGAGATTATCACAAAGATATGGAACCTCTGAAATCTCTTTCTTGAACAAAACTAGTCAATCCAACGCATAGAACTGATGACACCTGATGACAGCCTACAATATAATGAGCTTTTGCACTCTCCTAAGATTGAAACACACTCTTGAAAAGTCCAGCAACTTCAAAATCAAGAAATCCTGTCAACTTTAGGTTTTCCACAAAATACATATATTGAATCATTCAAATTCTATATGCAAAAGCTAGGAAGTAGATATAGAATCTTGAAGAATAATATAAATCCTTTCTTATGCATTAAAATGTGCCACAATCCAAGAGAGAGAGAGAGAGAGAGAGAGAGAGAGAGAGAGAGAGAGAGAGAGAGACTTGAGCGAAGCGACGTTCTGATTGAACATGGCGTTTCAGTACCTGTGACCCTTCAAGTTACCTAAAACTACTTGAAGTGCCCTAAACCTAACATGACCTAAACTTACTTGCAGCCCGTGGTGAGTTTTCAAACACACACGCTTCTAATAGAAATCCATAAGATTTTGTAAGCAGACTGGCAGACTACATCATGTAGGAATGATGTGTCACGTAGAGCGGAAGAGGAGTTGTAGAAGTGAGTGCGCAGCCTTATTCGTGTAGGCACGTTAGTGGTGTGCCGCTCAACCAACAAAAGAGGATCGTCGCTCTGATGATTCGATCAGCCAGCAGCATAGGATAGCCACACTATGAGGAAAGTGAGAGATGGCTCTGATACCATGATATATTTTAGAGATCATGTAGTAGAATAACGAGAGAGAGAGAGAGAGAGAGAGAGAGAGAGAGAGAGAGAGAGAGAGAGAGAGAGAGAGAGAGAGAGATAACTAACTACATGCTTTATTGAATGAATGAAAGAAATGAGGCATAGCCTCTACATGAACAATTGAGACTTCAGCGAAGCGACGTTCTGATTGAACGTGGCATTTCAGTACCTGTGACTCTTCACGTTACCAAAAACTACTTGAAGTGCCCTAAACCTAAAATGACCTAAACCTACTTCTCTAACAAACTGACTTAGTAAAAATGAACTATCTTTATTGAATAGATAACAATTCAAATTCAATACAAATGGTTATTTTGTCAATTTAACTAAAGAATATCAACTAAACGTAGAGGAATTAATGGTTTTTTAACACAATTTCTGAGCATTAGCATTGTACTCCTTTAAGCTAAAGGTTCAGTAGTAATCTCATAGCATGGGGGTGTCTATGTTTATGATATGTCCATGCAAAAGCAAGTTGGGTTTGTTTGTCCTTTGCCTAAATCATGAATGTTTCAAAACATGCACCAATGTGGTACCAATCTTCAAGCACTACCTTGCTATACCTATGTCATGTTGCAATTTTCATGGTTTTATTGAAAGAATTTCTCCTATGTAGTAAACCTATCTTAAAGTTATAGAGTAACAATCATAAACTAAGAAAACAAAAAAAGGAAATACTAACAAATTGTCTCCTATGATTGCCTTGTTGTGAGTGTTGACTTTTTCATAAACTCCCTTGATTGACTTCACCTTTGCAAAATTGCAACGCAAGGCCAAAAAGAGCGAAATCATAAAGTGCACATTGAATTATTCTGTTTTGTATAGTTGTCTACATTATAATAGTCACTTGTTGGGTCCTTCATGGAAAAAGAAAGAAAAGTATCAACATCTTACTAGGAGCATTTTTGAATTCTTGTGTGTTTAGTTACTCATTGCAAAGGGGTGGGAGGATGTTAAACCTCTTGGTGTTAATGATGTCAACCTTGGGAATTTGGGAAGGTTAGGCCCTTAACCTTTGAATCAATTCAAATCAAAATTAAAATTGCCATTACAAATTGGAACAGGTAGGCCCTAAGGTAACGTAATGGATTTTTGGTGACTATTCTGCCTATTTTTGAACAGATTAGAAAGCAGAATAGTCACCCTCTTTTTTTAAAATTTAGTGCAGATTTTGTCTACGTCTGCCATGTGGCAACATCAGATTGGTGTCAAATGTTTTTAGTGTTGATTCTACTTGCGCCTGCCATGTGCCAGCGAAGGATTGATTTAAAAAGGGTCCAAAAATCCATTACCCAATGGAAAGGGCCAGGCAGAGGCCATTCTGCCCGGTTCGGATTTTCAAATTTTTTTAGTCTCGGCCCCTCCGGGCCTCGCCTAAAAAAAACTTAAAAATCCTTACCGAGCAAAATCCTTACCGGCAGAATGGCCTCTGCCCGGCTACTTCCATAATACGTAATAGTAACCGCGTCCTTTTTTACCATTGGTTGGGCATCGACACAACTTCCGCAGACGCAGACCCCACTGGGCGACGGGCTTGTGTCTCTCTCTCTCTCTTTCTCTCTATAAAAGCCAGACGCAGCCTGTTTTCCTTCATTATGTGTCGAGGCATCGAGAAAGCGAGCTCAATCAGAAACTACACTCAATATTACTCAACAGTAGCAACACAGGAGTAGTCAAATCCATTTGATACGTGTATAGGTTTGCCACAGTACTATAACACTACTCCACAGTGTCAGTTCTGGTAAAAACGTCTGCCAATTTGAAATGGAGAGAAGATTAGAGGGTGATATGATCTGGAGAACTAGCTGCATTAGCTTGTTGCTGCTGATCATGCTTGTCAGTTCATCAACTGGACAACTCACGGCATCCTTTTATGACGTTAGTTGTCCAGCTGATGCTCAGGCTACGGTGAAAAAAGTCATTCGACAGGCATTGCAGACGGATTCCCGAATTGGGGCATCTCTCTTGCGCTTGCATTTTCATGATTGCTTCGTGAATGTAAGAAGCACTTGAAAGATTGCGTCGCATTCTCATACCAAATATCCTTCCTTTAATTTACCATCACTCTACTACTTTATGCATATAATCTTTCCTATTACATAATATCTCATCGTAAATCTGCACGCAGCTGCTCTAGAGTCTAAATCCGAGAAAGTGCTTTATATTTTTTCATGCTAATGGACTGCTTTATATCCGAGAAGTGCAGTTGTTAATGTTAATACTTTGCTGTGCTATAGGGTTGTGATGGCTCCATCTTACTCGATGACACATCCTCCTTTACGGGAGACAAAACGGCCCCACCAAATCTTAACTCGGCTAGAGGATTTGACGTCGTTGATACCATTAAAACACAATTGGAGAGTGCATGCAACGGGACGGTCTCGTGTGCCGATATCCTCGCTATTGCTGCACGCGACGCTGTTGTCCTGGTAAGCAATCAAATCTACACTACGACGACGTCTAAAATGATCTGAAGTGATTCCAAGGAACCAATGCATCAAATTCCAACCACAACGTTGCTTGTGCTTCTTGTTTTGCAGGACGGAGGGCCTTCGTGGACCGTTCAGCTTGGGAGACGTGATAGTACAACCGCTAGCTTTAACACTGCAAAGAACGACATTCCATCTCCTGCATTAACTGTTCCTCAGCTGATTTAGAAATTTCAGGCGAAGGGACTCTATACTCAAGATATGGTTACCCTCTCAGGTGCTCACACCATCGGTCAAGCTCGTTGCTCCTCCTTTAGTGGCCGTTTATACAATTTCAGCGGTACTGGTAAACCGGATACCATCATCGACAAAACATTCTTAGCAAATCTTCAACAACAATGTCCTCAAGGTGGCAACGCCAATCAGCTTCAGCCACTAGATCTGGGAACTCCCAGGAGCTTCGATAATCAGTACTACAGAAATCTACAGGCAAACAAAGGCTTACTCAATTCCGATGAAGTCCTCTACTCAACATCTGGAACCACCAACAGCTTGGTGGTATCTTACGCCGGTAATCAGAATACTTTCTTTGATAGTTTTCAATCTGCAATGATCAAATTGGCAAACATTAGTCCTCTCACCGGCACAAGTGGCCAAATCAGGGAGAATCGCCGTGTGGTTAATAGCTGAAGATGCATGCGTATAAAGCATAGTTTCTAATGCAGCTCGACAAACTTATACGATACAAATCCTTGCATAGGGGAATGTACAATAAGGTTCATCTCAATTTGAGTTTTCATGAGGAACACATAATTTTAAATTGATAATAAGATCTATCAGTCGGTCATGTAAATCCGTTGTATCTGTGAATACTCGGAAGGCAATTAAAATAGTCCACCATAAAAAAAAAATCTATTAGTTTTTTTGGTATTGTCCTCTTATCTCTTCTACATCATTTCATGCTGCTGAGTGGAGTCTAATCCTGGCTACGTGATTTCATGCTGCTGAATGGAGTCGAATCCTGACCTAGAGGAGAGGTAAGCATATCTTCATACAACTCCCCACCTATAGGAGCTTTATACCTTTCATCATCCAATGATATTTGCTCTCTAATATATCAAGTTGTTTGGATTCATGACATCACATGATACACATACAAGGTCACCACATACTAGGCAGTGGGTTTTGATAAGACATGTCACAAAAATGTAAAAGCGAGTGTTTCCAAAAAACACCCAAGAAAGGAAATAGCATTAATTTGGAAACAAGTTACAACATGTAAAGTCAAGAATTTCTACATTGGTCTTATGTTTACTCTATAACCATTCTACAAAAGATCTTTTGTAGTTTGGATCGACCCTATGCTACTAAACATCGAAACAAAATCATCAAGTCTTAATGAATTCAAAGAGTTGTGTTGTTTTGAGTGAATATTATAAGCATATCTTCATACAACTCCCCACCTATAGTAGCTTTATACCTTTCATCATCCAATGATATTTACTCTCTAATATATCTAGTTGTTTGGATCCATGACATCACATGATACACATATACAAGGAACTTCTGATTACACACTAGTATTTCCTAGTTTCACACTAGTTAAAATGTGGATTTGAATTTTGGACCCCTTTTAACTAGGAAAGCTTTTTTCCAAGTTAGAAAATGCATGTGCATCACTTCCATCTAGGAAAAACCCTTCATATCTTAGGTACATTTGTACCATAGAATTAATGAACTGTGGGCGGTTCACCACGGTTCTAAGAACTGTACAGAGAACCGTACGGTCCTCAAATTTTTTTGGTCATAACCGTGGTGAGCCGTGTAGGTATTAATTAATTAATTATTTTTTTTAGTTCATTTTTTATCATACATTTATTAATTGATTAATTTAATTATTTATGATGAACCGTACCACGGTTCATGAACTGTGGTACGGTTCACCCCACGAGTCTCAGACCCCACGGTTCTGAGAACCGTGGGTACTATGATTTGTACCATCATAAAATAGTTTTCTTCGATATTATAATCCCACTCATATTTCTTAGGTAGACCCTATCCTCGTTAACATTAAATGGTGACAAGCTTGTATTTTTTTCAACATCTTTATAACATGGGCCAGATTGCTTGCCGAAAGCTTAATAAGGCATTTATCATTTTTTATTATTTAATTGAGTCAGACTTTGGGTCTATGTTTGGGAAAGGCAGCAAAGTATAGGAATGGAGGAGACATCTTTCTCCAAAAATTGTCTTCGAAAATCTTACAACAGCTTGACTTTTAAAAAATTGACAACTTTTTTGAAATGCAAGGAATTTTTTGTCCATTGTTTTCATATGCAAAAAATATGTGTAGTAAAGTAGGTAGATCCATATAAAGCTTACATTTACATAGCTTGATTAAGTCCAAATTGATGCAGAGGGCAAGATTTTTAAAAAAATGACAACTAGAAAACGCATAAAATTGGGTGATGCAATAATGAATATCAAAATTTTAAGATAATACATTTTTATATATATTAGAATTTAATAATGATGAGAAATTACTTGTATGATATTTGTAAAATAGCATGCACTTTGTTAAAACTTCATTATGGGCCACTCAAATAATAATGTATTAAAGCCTAGAGCCAAACTAATTATTTCTAAAATCTTAAACTAACTAATTTATATGAAAATGAAACCTATAGAATATCAATACAAAAGTCGGGTCTTGCCTCTACACTTGTGACGACATCATACGCACAATTTTCATCTTAAATTTCCACAGATGGTAGTTGGATCCATCCAACTTGTCCACGATGGACACTAGCTTTTCCTTGGAAATCCATGTGGAAGTTAGTCTAGGTGATAGTGATAACTATCAGTGACTTAAGAATGAAAATCTAATGCAATTTACAGAACAAGAAAACAATTGTTCTATCGGACGATAGAACCAGGTTCTGTGGAAAGCTTATCAAGCTATAATAATAGCTTTGATACCATGTTGGGGAAAAACAAGTGATGAATCCATGAGGATGGATCGATAGGTTGAACAATTGGATCAGAAAGATCCTACTACTGCGCAAAAGCAGATTCCCTCGGTGCGTGCACTACTACAACAGTAGGCAAACACAAAATAATGCTTAATTGTATTTATGTGGAAGAGCAAGAGTGGACAGTCAGGCAAACCAATTAGAGAGTTAGACAGAAAACGGAAAGCATGCAACATTGACAAAATCTGAACGCAAAACCAGATAGTAATTTATTCAGATTGAATGTATAGAAATACAAGTCAGATGATGCTGGTGAGCACAACCATGGTGGATGAAATTGAGTGGTCACAAAGCTAACTACGATCTGTAACAACTATGACCTTATTCTGACAATTAGTTTGAAAAGAAAGAATCAATGCTTGAAAGCATCTACTATATTTGTCTCTGAAAAGTTGTCGTCTCGGCAGTCTATGAGCGCTCGTGCGTATATAAAATCAGCCTATCTCGTCTGGCATTGGCTTGCTTAATTAATTGACTACAATTATTAACTATATATAATTTATAGTTGTTGTGCAGATTTATGTACAAGAAGATGGCATGGAGCCGTTGCGTCGTCTGTAGTAGATGATGGATACTACTGCCATTGTCCAAGTAGCTGCACAGTACAGGAAGTGGGCCGTGAGAGGACTTCGATTGTTCGGAGTCAAGCGTGTTGCTGCCGATAGTCAATTAAGTCGGGATAGTGGTCCTCGATGAAAGTCGGTCGACTTGAGAAGTCGGGCTTCTCCGATAAGTTGGCCAACTCCGACAAGTCGGGTAACTTCGACAAGTCGGATTGCCATTCTCTCTGTCTTCAATAATAGATTTCAGCAGACTGTGCGACAATTCATGTAAAACTGCAGCAATATGAATGTAACTAGATTAAGATGGGATTTACAGAGAGTAGGGGAAATAAATCCAACAATAAGTGTGTTCTCACATTTTGATATTGACAAAAAGATTACCAAACTTATCAAATCATTGTGCTTCAAGGCCAAATCCATTGTTGCCTTATTGGAGTTCATTTTTGGTGGCATGTTTGCCTTGCAAGAATACAATTATTCTCCACAAATAATATTTTACTTATGAAATTTTGATTTTTAAATTCCTAATTTACGTCTCTCCTTCTTCTTGAAGCTATGATCTTTTCAATTAGAAGGGAAAAGGGGATTGTGATATTATCTTTTCTGTTCTATTTAATGATAAAGATTCAACCTTCAATTTTTGTTGAGTACAATTCTCTTTGTGCAAAACAATCTTTGATAATCATGAGAGGCACACTTCATCTTCATCATTCACTTTCCCTAGCCTTTTTGCCTATCATGAGGCTTGTATTGAGTAGGCAACAATTTAAAACCATTTGTTACCAGGGAGAACATCTAGGTGGGGCAAGACAATTGGACAAATGGCATCCCAACTCCCAAAGTCTATAATGAAAACTAGGAAGGTTCCTAAAATTGGCATGTTGAGAGTAAACTTCCCTATTCTTTAGCACCCATGCCATGAGCTTTGATGGCTTATCATCAAGTCTCCATAGTATAGATATCATGGGATGAAGAAAAGCTAGAACATTGTATCATGGTTAAAAATAAGATTGATCATGACTATCACTATGGGTCCACTTAAATTGATTGAAAAGAAAGAAAAAATATTATTCAAATAGTCAACTACACAATACTAATACTTTCAATCAACAATTTCTTGAAGAATTTTGTAGCATGTGCAACTTCAAAGATGAATGCTATTTCAATTTTCTTTTTTGGAATAACCCAAGTCTTCTATCTTCTGCCTCACACTAAAGTATTAGTTCAAAATTCAACTTTATTTCTTTATCATATGGCATTAGATTTGAAGGAAATCAAGACGATTTCTTTTGAGAAGAACATTGAGAACCTGAAAGTCACATTGCACAATGTTTTACAGCTTAACAACTTAGTCTTTTACTAAACGTAAAATCTACTAGTCAATCAAAATTGTAGATTTTGATTATAAGGATTCTATAATCCAGATTCAACTAGTCCATTTATTCCGTAGAATACTCCAACTTGGATGATTTTCAGCTCAAAATTGGCACCATAATTTTAGTTGTTTGAAACCTCAAAAGATTGGACATGTTACTACGTATCCAAATTATGGTACACCATGGTGAGGAAAATTTTATAATCTGATAGGATATATATAGATTGCCTTGTGATGTTTTTGCTTAGTAATAATAAAGCATCCACATATTGTTGGAAGTTGATGCGTTGCAAACACAACTTGGTTAGGATCATAGGTTTGGGCATTGGGGTCAACCACTTGAGCATTAGGATCATACAAATAATTGACGATTGTCTCAGTGGAGTACCCTGGTTGAGTAGTGTCTTCCACATAATAAGTTGCTGGATCGATAGAATTATGATCAATATAATGGACAACTTGTTGTGAAGGGGGTTGATTAGCGACAAATTGTTGATGTGGTGGATATTGATTGGGTGCAATTGGTTGTGGTTGATAGACTCATGGTGGCAGCATGGGTTGTTGTTTTACCAAGAATAGTGGTTGACCAAAAACATGTCTACAACGTCGATTTTTTTTTTTCCCTAATGTATCATATGCAATCCAACAATATCACCAAATTTTTTGAGCTAAAGTTTGAAGTCAAACCTTTCATGTGATTTAATAAGAAAACTTCTCTAAAAAGGATGATATTATGCCCTAAGACAAAAAAAATTTGCCCTTTCTACAATTCTAGTGCTAGAGCTCTTATCCGTGTTTGCAAATGAGGGCGAGGTGTGCCTTCCCCCTTGCATTGCATAGAGACTTCAAGAACCCTCTCACCGGCACAAGTGGCCAAATCAAGGAGAATTGTCGTGTGGTTAATAGCTAAAGATGCATGCGTATAAAGCATAGTTTCTAATGCATCTCGACAAACTTATATGATACAAATCCTTGCATAGGGGAATGTACAATAAGGTTCATCTCAATTTGAGTTTTCATCAGGAACACATAATTTAATTTCACAATTGAGAATAAGATCTATCCGTGGTCATGTAAATCCGTTGTATCTGTGAATTGACAAAATTTTACAGCAAATTCAATCCCAATCAATCCTAAAAGTGATGGAGGATTCACAAATAAAAGATCTAGATCCAAACTATGAGCTAGAATCAAAACTAGTTACCAAAACTAGCAAATTTGGCATTTAACTCCACATTAGGCACATAGATTTGATCAAATGAACCAAAGTAAAAGTATAGCAAGCTTCTCAGACCTGTAAAAAAGTTCATCACATTCAAATCCAAGCAATTAATGCATAAAAACACTCACATCCAATAGCTAGAACTCGCCACCAAAAGACAATGATGATAGAAGTGGAAAAACTCGATTTTTCTTGATGATTCGATGGAGATCCCATCATGTATTTATACATTTCAAGATCGGATCTGAGCATATTAGGGCACCTCTGAAATTTTCATACCCTAACCCTAATATCTAACCTAATAGGTCATTGGATCCACCCTAACTTGGGGTCAAGATCTTGAGATGCCAAAAACAATGAAAAACATGCTATTTCTAGATCCTAGAATTTCTCTAGCCTATCCAAACACATTTTTGCCTCATTTCAAAGATGCTATCACAATGTAATATGAGGAATGAACTTATTGGAAAGCATCCTATGTGATTTGGCACGTGTGGCATCTATTTACATGGCCATCTTTCCAAGTACAATGCATGTGACCAAAAATGGTCAAGCTAGAATTGTGAAATTTCAATACTCCTCCTCACAATCTAGCTAGATGATAACATAGCTTTGCTAACTAAGCCAAGGGCTGATCTAAGCTTCAAAAAAGCATTCTTTTGAAGAGGCTTTGTCAATATATCAGCTATGCATTCTTCACTTGAAACATGCTCCAATGAGACCTCCTTAGCTTGGACCTTTTCTCTTACAAAGTGGTGAGCAATCTCTATGTGTTTGCTCCTTGCATGGTAGATTGGATTGGATGCTAGGTGTTGGGCTGAGATGTTGTCATTGTAGATTAGTGGAATGACCTGATCTGATCACTTTGAGCTCCTCAAGCAACCTCTTGATCCATAGTACTTCCTTGGTTGTGGTTGTTAGAGCCTTGTACCCAGGCCTCGGTTGATGAAAGAGATATTTCCCCTACAAAATTTGAATCACTAAAAGCATGCAAGTTAATGGATTCACCTCTATAAAGGATCCAAAATCTAGTGTGCCCGAGATGTATCTCAATATTCTTTTGGCACATTTACAATGGATAACTAATGGATCTTGCATATTTTGACTAAGCTTGCAAACACTATAGCAAAGATCAGGTCTTGTTATGGTTATCCACATTAAGGAGCCAATAAGTTGCCTATAAAGAGTGATGTCCTAGAAGGATCTTTCATCCTCTTTATTGGTCAATTTTACATCATGCTCCATAGGAGTCTCTACATGCTTGCATCCATGCATGTTAAATCTATTGAGTAATGAAATGGCATACTTAGATTGACAAATTAAGACATAATCTAAATATCTACCTTCTAAATCATCTCCACTAAGTATGATACCATCAACATAAAGTAATAAAAGTACAATGCCTTTTGCACTAAATCTTATGTACAAGGTGGGATCATACTCACTAGGAGTAAATCCAATAGAGAAAAGAAAAGTATTGAGACTTGTGTTCCAAGTTCTAGAAGCTTGTTTCAAACCATACAAGCTCCTATTGAGATGACACACCTTGTCTTCCATACCTTGCTTGATGAAGCCCTCGGGCTACTCCATGAATATATCCTCTTCCAAATGACCATTTAAGAAAGCATTTGACACATCCATTTGAAGCAATGATTAGTCTTATGGTGACCATCTTTGTCACGGGTGCAAAGGTCTCATCATAATCTATGCCCTTTGATTGAGCATACCCTTGGCTGCAAGCCTTGCCTTGTGCTTAGAAACACTCCCATCTTGATTGAACTTGAGCTTAAAAACCCACTTACATCCAATTACATTCCTATCCAAAGGTAAATCGACAAGAATCCAAGTATCATTCTCCATCAATGCATTGTACTCATCACACATAGCTTGAAACCACTCCTTTGATTCTAAAGCTTCACTAACATTTGAAGGCTCTTCAAAAGATGTGATGAAGGCATAAGAAGAAGTACTTTACTCGGCTTGCTTACCCTTGTCCTTGTATGTGAGCATTAATGGCTCCATCCTTGACCTTGTGGATCTTCTTGGTGTGCTTGGTGTTCTTGGTTCTAGCTCCTCCTCATGATCAAGCTCCTCCTTGATCTCAGGTACCTCTCTTCCAATAGAGTGGTTAGATGAATCATCTTCAAGCTTATGCATTCTAGTCTCGTCAAAAATGATATCTTTAGAAATGACAACCTTTTGAGAAGAGGGAATGTAGATTTTGTAACCTTTGCTTGCATTGCCATAACCTACCACGATCCCCTTCATGGATGATGGATCCTCCTTGGTTCTTTTGTCCAAAGGGACGTGTACATAGCAAATACATCCAAACACCTTCAAGCTTTTGAGATACAATAACTCATAAGATATTTTACCATTTATAGAGCTACATGGAACTCTATTACATAAGAACTTAGCACATGTGAGAGATTCTAACTCCTTTTGATCTCTTCTTGATCACAAAAGTCTTTGAATTCATTGGAGATATATTCTCCTCCATTATCACTTCTAAAGAACTTGATCTTGTGATTATGATGCTTTTCAACAAAAGTCTTCAACTTTACAAAAACTCTCAAAAACATGTGCTTTAGAGGAAAGTAGATATACACATCCATATCTTGAGTAGTCATCTATAAAGGTGACAAACATTGTAGATCCACCATTGCTCTTTGTGCTAGCAAAATGCACATCCGAGTGGATCACCTCAAGAGGATGACTTGTCTTTGTGATTGAACTTGAAAAAGGTAACTTGTGTGTCTTAGCCAAGGCACAAGATTCACATACCCTTTCCTCCTTTGCCAAAGATCTTGGAAGGCCGAGAGCAAGCTCCTCCTTGCACATAGCTTCCATGGACTTGGTGTTGATGTGACCAAGCCTCTTGTGCCATAAGTAAATGTGGTCATCTTGGTCTCCTCGGCTACCATCACAACTTGGTTAGGATTTACAAAAGCATCAAGCTTAAATGACCTCCCAAACCTTGTTCCCCTTGCTATGATCATCCCACTTTTCTTGATGTTGCATAATTAGTAGAGAACTCCACAATGAAACCATGATCTAAAAGTTGGCCAACACTAAGCAAATTCTTAGTGATGTTAGGAATGAAGAGAACACCATCTATCTTAGTCTTCTTGGAGGATCCTAAGCATAAGGGAATGGATCCCACACCTTCAACTTTACATTCATGATCATTTGCTATAAAAATGGACTTTATAGGTCCTACATAAGGTGTGAGTTGAGAAAAATACTCCCTTTTACCCGACATGTGGGAGCTAGCCCCACTATCTATCCACCAAGGATCTTCACCTTTGACATTTGATGATGAAAAGGTTGACATCATGAGTGAGTCCCTCATGATAGCTCTCTTCCTCCTCTTGTCCAATGTTGGCTTGGATTTGATCTTGCTTCCTCTTGAAGCAATCTGAGGCATAATGCCCCATCTTGCTACAATAGTAGCACTTTATCTTAGATTTGTCCTTCTTGGGCTTGACTTGTGATGATGAGGATATGGATCCTCCTGGATCCCCATCCTTTGCGTGCTCCTTTTGAATGCTCCTCCCTTGGTCTTTGCTTTGCCTTTGCTCTTGAAAAATAAGGCTTTGTCATCACCATCATTGATGGAGAGCCTCTCCATCCTTGATTTGATATGAGCCTTCCTACTCTCCTCGGCCATCAACACCACTTTGAAGGTCTTCAATTGTAGGCAAGTTTCCCATGATGGCATAGTTTTGGACAAGGTTAGTAAAATCACTACATAAGCCATTCAAAACTATTTGCACAAGCTCACTCTCTTTAATAGGTTCACCAACATAAGTAAGATCTTTGTTCAAATCTTTTACTCTCAAAACAAATTGATGTCCACTCTCACTCCTCCCTTGGAAGCATTGAAGAACTTGGTTCTTGAGGGGAAAGTAACCTTGAGGTATTCTTGGACTCATAGATCTTTTGAAGAGTCTCCAAGCCTCTTGGGCTGAGGTACATGCTCCTACTTCTTTGAGCAAATCATTTGCAACATTCATCTTAATACAATGGAGTGCAAGCTTGCATCTTCTCTTGTATTTAGTTGCTTCTTATGGATGGATTGGCTTATCTTTCTCTCCATTCACAATATCCATCAAATCTTGCATGATAAGGATGGATTCCATTCTTAACTTCCAAACTGAATAATTTGAAGAGTTCAATCTATCACTAGAATCCAAAAGATAGGCACTTATGGATGCCATCTTCAATGATAAGGAGATAGATTCAAAGAAACAAGATAGATTGTACAAGTATGATCACTACTAGCTATCCCACTCTCTTTAGGACCTGAGATGAATTACTCTCTGATTTCTCAACAATATCTAAGGTGATCTTGAGCTTGATCTATCTTCAAGATCCAAACTAGATCCAAACTTACTATAGATTTGATCAAACTAGTCTCCTCCTTGATCTCGACTTCACAAGAAAGGTGAATCCACCTATACTGAACCAAAAGCACTTTATAACACACAGATGTCTTACAAATAAAAGCCTCTTAAATTCAGGTTGAATCACATTGACATATTCAATCACAAACCTATCCAAAACTGAGTAGAATAGAAACACAAATTTCACTAGTTTTTGCATTTCTAGATGGAAAAACTCATCAAAAAACTTGATCTGAACCTAAAAGGTGTATTTTACGACCTTAATAAGCTAAGAACGACCTAATTAAGCTCTCAAACGTCTGATCCAAACTTCTAAAGAGTGGTGGCATTCAAATCCTTATGAAAATCTCTACTAGGAGACATGTACTCCAAGATTCAAACTCCTAAGAACTTTCTAATTTGGTTTGGTTGAATGGAAATGGGTCAATCTTGGTTCCTGTAGCTATAACTCAGCAAAACAAGTTCCCTTTGATCTATTATCACTCAAATGAAACCAAATTTGAAGGTACAATCACTAGATTAGCAACTAGTAGCAAGAGCAAAGCTAATACTACTCAAATCTAGGATCAAAGCTTGAGAAAATCAAATCTAAAGCTCACTTTTGATTAGGCTCGAATACCATGACAAAATTTTACAGAAAATTCAATCCCAATCAATCCTAAAAGTGTTGGAGGATGCACAAATAAAAGATCTAGATCCAAACTATGAGCTAGAA
Organism: Diphasiastrum complanatum; assembly: GCA_029204225.1. Lineage (NCBI taxonomy): Eukaryota > Viridiplantae > Streptophyta > Lycopodiopsida > Lycopodiales > Lycopodiaceae > Diphasiastrum > Diphasiastrum complanatum. The sequence continues at coordinate 14,500,837 of CM055103.1, forward strand.
TCAAGACTAGTTACCAAAACTAGCAAATTTGGCATTTAACTCCACATTAGGCACATAGATTAATCAAATGAACCAAAGTAAAGTACAGCAAGCTTCTCAGACCTGTAAACAAGTTCATAACCTTCGAATCCAAGCAATTAATGCATAAAAACACTCACATCCAATAGCTAGAACTCGCCACCAAAAGACGAAGTGGAAAAACTCGATTTTTCTTGATGATTCGATGGAGATCCCATCATGTATTTATATATTTCAAGCTCGGATCTGAGCATATTAGGGCACCTCTGAACTTTCATACCCTAACCCTAATATCTAACCTAATAGGTCATTGGATCCACCCTAACTTGGGGTCAAGATCTCGAGATCCAAAAGCAATGAAAAACATGCTATTTTAGATCCTAGAATTTCTCTAGCCTATCCAAACACATTTTTGCCTCATTTCAAAGATGCTATCACAATGTAATATGAGGAATGAACCTACTGGAAAGCATCCTATGTTTGGACCCCCTTTTAACTAGGAAAGGTTTTTTCTTAATTAGAAATACATGTGCATCACTTCCATCTAGGAAAAACCCTTAATATCTTAGGTACATTTGTACCATTTTAAACTAGGGAAACTTTTTCCTAGTTTCAAAATGCATGTGTCTCAATTTAATAACATTTTATTTTCTAAATACATTTTGAATTATAAAATAGTTTTCTTCAATATTATAATCCCACTCATATTTCTTTGGTGGACCCTATCCTCATCAACAATAAATGGTGACAAGCTTGTATTTTTTTCAACATCTTTATAACATGGGTAAGAGTGCTTGCCGAAAACAATTTTTTTAACTTCACACAAAACCTATCAAAAAAAAAAAAAAACCGTAGGCTTTTTAGAAACTCATGGGCCAAAAGCCTACTGATTCTATAAGGAGAAGTCTGAAAAAAAATTATTTCAAAGGGGCTCAAATTTTTTACAAAGCTTAATAAAGCAATTGTCATTTTTTATTAAGATTTTAATTGATTCAGACTTGGGTCTCTGTTTGGGAAAGCCAGCAAAGTATAGGAATGGAGGAGACATCTTTCTCCAAAAACTGTCTTCGCGGAAAAGTTACAACAAGTTGACTTTTAAAAAATCGACAACGTTTTTTAAAAGCAGGGAATTTTTCGTCTATTGTTTTTATGTGCAAAAAATATGTGTAGTAAAGTAGGTAGATGCATATAAAGCTTAAGTTTACATAGTTTTATTAAGTCCAAATTGAGATGCAGGATGCATAATGCACAGATTTTTTTTTAAAATGACAACTAGAAAACACATAATGCAATAATCAATATCAAAATTTTAAAATTAGTACATTTTCATATATATTAGAATTTAATAATGATGAAAAATAACTTGTATGATACTTGTAGAATAGCATGCACTTTGTTAAAAACTTCATTATGGGCCACTCAAATAATGTATTAAAGCCTAGAGCCAAACTAATTATTTCTGAAATCTTAAACTAACTAATTTATATGAAAATAAAAATCTATAGAATATCAGCGCAAAAGCTTTTGCCATCCTTCAGCTTCCATCGGGAGATTGTAGCATCGTCTGCATGAGACTTGTATTGAGTAGGCAACATTTTGAAACCATTTGTTACCAGGGAGAAGATCTAAGTGGGACAAGACAATTGGACAAATGGCATCCTAACTTCCAAATTCTATAATGAAAACTAGGAAGGTTCCTAAAATTTGGCATGTTGAGAGTAACTTTCCTATTCTTTAGCACCCATGCCATGAGCTTTGATGGCTTATCATCCAGTCTTCATAGTATAGATATCATGGGATGAAGAAAAGCTAGAACATTGTATCATGGTTAAAAATAAGATTGATCATGACTATCACTAAGGGTCCACTTAAATTGATTGGAAAGAAAGAAAATAGGCAACTACACAATATTTATACTTTCAATCAACAATTTCTTAAAGAATTTTGTAGCATGTGCAACCTTCATTCATGAAAATGAGTTCAAAGATTAATGCTATTTGAATTTTCCTTCAAAGAATTTTTGGAATAACCCAAGTCTTCTATCTTTTGCCTCACACTAAAGTATTGGTTCAAAAATTCAACATTATTTTCCTTTATCATATGGCATTAGATTTGAAGGAAATCAGGATGATTTCTTTTGAGAAGAACATTGAGAACTTTAAAGTCACATTGCACAATGTTTTACAACTTAACAATTTAGTCTATTACTAAACGTAAAATCTACCAATCAATCGAAATTGTAGATTTTGAAAATAAGGACTCTATAATCTAGATTCAACTAGTCAAAATTTGAAAATCCATTTATTCATAGAAAACTTGAATGATTTTCAGCTCAAAATTGGCACCATAATCTTAGTTTGTTTGAAACCTCAAAAGATTGGACATGTTACTATGTATCCAAATTATGGTACACCATGGTGAGGAAAATTTTATAATTTTGATAGATATATATAGATTGTCTTGTGATGTTTTTGCTTAGTAATATTTTGTTTGACCAAGGATAGTGGTTGATCAAAAAACATGTCTTTTCATGTGATTTAATAAGCAAACTTGTCTTGAAGTACGACATTATGCCCTAGGACAAAAAAATTTGCCCCTTTCTACAATTCTAGTGCTAGAGCTCTTATGCGTGTTTGCAAATGAGGGCGAGGTGTGCCTTCTCCCTTGCACTACATATTAACAAATTCTAGATCTCTGCCAAGAGTTGGTATTGTTTTCCCACTTTTACTTCACCTTTTCTAAAATTCTCGGCACAACTACTCTTGTATAGTTGTTCGTAAAGCGTGGTTTTTTAAATGACTTTCTCTTACTCTAGATTGTCCTTACTTTTTTTAATTGCTCCATTTGTATCATGTTCAAATCATCTTTTCTTGAACTAGCCATTGCTTGATTGTATTCTCTATCAACAACTTGCTTTTTTTATTCTACTCTCTGTATCAATGCTCACCATTAGCTCAATCCAATAAATTTAGTTCAAAGTCATCCTTTTAGAACAACTTTGAATATTTTTATAAAATTTTGAAAAGCTTTCTCGGTCCTCATCCCTTACCCAAAGAAAAATTTGAGCTAATATTGCCCTCACTCAAAAGGCATATAAGTCTTCAATTGTTTGAAACAAGAAAGAAAATGGTATTGCAATTTGAACCAATTCAAAAAGGTATTTTGTGTTCGAAACTCATGAAGTTGAAAGTCAGCTTTGAGCATATTGTTGATATAGCTAACATCACTTGGGACACAAAGCTAGCAAAGTGATCTATACAATCGAGAGCAATTTGGTGTGATCGTAATGCACAACTACAGTACATGGCAATTTCCCAGGCATATGTCACGCACATAAGACGGGGATCAATTTGGAGGTCATCCGGTTCGCGTGGCAATTTGCATGGCAATGCACGTGGCAACTGACGCGTGGTACATTTTTTCGGCCGACAACTCCCAGCTCGGCAAGGAATTGGCAAAATTTTCAAAAAATTTAAATTGTGTGGTTGTGCCACACGTGGCTGTGCCACACATGGTAGGACCCACGCGTATTGCCACGCGTGGCTATTTTTTTACAAAAAATTTCTGGAAATTATCCACGGCGTGGCAAATTTTCAGGATTCAGATTTTGGAAAATACCACTGGCATGTGTTCTACACGCGTGGATGTACCACGCAAAAATTTTTGCACAAAAAAAAAGTGCTTTGTGTTTCTCAATGCGTCAATTGTATTGGATTGTATTGTGAGAAGAGAGAGAGAGAGAGAGAGAGAGAGAGAGAGAGAGAGGAGAGAGAGAGAGAGAGAGAGAGAGAGAGAGAGAGAGAGAGAGAAGAGAGAGAGAGAGAGAGAGAGAGAGAGAGAGAGAGAGAGAGAGAGAGAGAGGTATGTGGTTACACAATGTAAGGTTAGCATTCACTTGATAGTTGATTATAGTATTATTTGTGTTTGATTTGAAGAAGAATAGTTGATTATAATCAAATGAGTTATGTTATGAATCTTTGAATGTTAATTTTGTGAGATTAAAGTCGATCATTATTCACATGTCATTTTATTAAATGGTTTGTTGAATTGTGTGGTGATTGAATCAATGTGGATTTTTGTACAATATGTTTTGATCTTAAGACTAGATTAGATAAACTTACACATCCAGAAGAGAAAAGATAGTTATTGCTAATAAGTACAATGGTATTGCCTTTCATTGATTGATTTGTAGAATAAAAAGGATTATGGCTTTTGAAAAGAAAGGGCTTTTGATGAAGACAAGCAAATGAGGTATGTCACGCGTCTTCTTCATATGATATTTTGTGATTTCATTTAAATAAATGGTTTGACAAATTCTAATGTTAATTTTGTAGTATATGTTTTGTTCTTGATACTAGATTACACAAACTTACATGTGAGTTACCTAAATTGTGTTTATAAAAAGCATGAACATTCTTATACAAAACAATATCTTAATATAATCATAGATGGTGCACAATAAATGAGTAAAAGTCAAACAAACAATGCAATTATAGACAAGAATTGAAATGTACATTAACAATTGATAAACATAGATGTGTGAAACAAAAATCACACACACACACACACACACACACACACATATATATATATATTTATATAATAATCATCTGATCCTTTGAAAAAAAGTACATTGAGTTTTTGTTTTGAAAAGGGCTTAAAACAAAATCCTTTTCTTCCTACTTGCTACATCAAAACTAAAAGATAAATTAAAAAACATTAAACATTAAACTTCAATCAAACAAAGACTTCTTAATTTGTCATCGTCCAAATCCGAGTTCTCGTGCGGAAGCTTGTCCTTCACTCTCACTTCCGGACATCTCCCCTTCCCCTTCCGCATTCGGTTTCCACCGGCTTCTTCACCCTATGAAATTTCACACATGTGGAATGCCCTAAAGTGTGTGATGATCTCCTAAGAAAGCTTGTGCACTTTGCCAATGGATTCTAGATTGATTTCCAAGATCTAGATCAAAAGCAAGGCATAGAGGCAAAAGATGGATGCAATAGTTGATAACCAAAGTTCCATACACATAAAGAGAAAAGCTTCTTGAAGAACCAAAGGAAAATTAAGCTCCTCTCCTCGGGTAGAGAGAGAATTAGAGCTAATTCCAACTCGTGTAGAGAGAAAAGAGACAACAAGCAAATCTCACGAAAAAGTTTGACTCAAAAACTCAACTTAGATTATGAATTCACAAATGGGAGTACATATAAAACTCGTGGAGAATCCTTCTTGCATGCTACTGGACCCCCTAATCCTAGCCTCTCTAATGCGTATTGGATGAGTTAATGCATCCATCCTACAATTCTATTGGTACCCTTCGTCAAGATTTCTCAATTCCTATTAGAAACCCCTTGACCTAAGCCAATACTTTGACTTCATCACTCATCAAACCACATTAATACAAGTGTCACAATCCTATTTACTAGCCTACCTAGCTCGAGATTGCATCACAAATGGCTTTTGGCTCAATAGTGGCATTACTGTGTATTTGGACCAATTTGCCATCTATGCCAATTTTTGGCCCTATCACAAATCTACACCAAGAAGCTTGACATAAAACTTTGTGATACCCCTAAAGTGAACATCATAAACTATTTTTGACTTTTTCTACATGTGGGAACATGCTCCACACATGTGATCTTTTTCTCACAAACTAAAAAACACAAAACAACCAAGATAGATTTTGACCATTTTTTAGAAAGATTAATAAAAATGATTATGAGATAATAGAAGCAAATGAGATGAATGTAGCAATAATTTACCAAAGGATGAATGCCTTGTTGAGCAAGATGGTCCACCAAGGCATTGTAGCCTTGTTGGTACCCAATCTTATATTCGGCATTCGTGTATTTTCTCCCAAAATCTCTTGCTATACAAAACATGAATGCAATCATTTAGATACAAAACATGATTAGTAATAAAAAACATAACTAAAATAATAATAAAATCAAACGAAAAAAGCAAAACTTACAAATTGGGCTTGTAAATTGGATTCCCACTTGAGCCAAGGTGAGATTGGCCCAAGAGATTGACTCTTGATTTGGTTGCTTCTGTTGTTGTTTGAAGCGATCCGGATTTGCTCCTTTTCCATTCCATCCTTTTTGTTAACCATAACAAAAGCATCAAGCTTGAAAAGTCTACCTTGTCTATTGCCCCTAGCAACCAAGATTTCTTCCTTTGTAATGAAACAAGCATCACCACCAAACTTTACCATGTATCTTTTTTTATCATTTGACCAACACTTAGCAAATTCTTTGAAAGTGAAGAATGTAAAGAACACCATCAAGTCTTGCTTTCCTTTTAGTAGAGAGACAAATAGGAATTGAACCAATACCTTCAATCACACACTCACCACCATTGGCCATGTGAATTGCTTTCTTGGCTCCATCATAAGTGACCAAAGAAGTAAAGAACTCCTTGGGACTAGTCATGTGTGAGCTAGCTCCACTATCAATCCACATGAATCTTTTGTCACCTTCACTTGATATTGGACTTGATGAATGCATCAAAAGAGAATCACCACCACCTAGACCTCATCATTAGTAGTAAAGTTGATTTGCTTGTTACCTTCATCTCTTTGCTTCTTCAAACATTCATTTGCAAAATGCCCTTGATTCCACAATAAAAGCATTTCAACTTAGACTTATCTTTCTTTTTGACAAAAAGAAGTCTCACCTTGATCTTGTCCTTTGCCCTTGAACTTGCCTTTGATGTACATAGCATCCTCTTCATAATGAGATGTCGATGTAGATCACCTCCTCTTGATTGAAGCCTATAATTTTTCATTCACCAAGATCTCTTGCAAATCCACAATACTTGGCAAAGTCTTTTGAATAGCAAAACTTTGAACAAGATTAGCATGATCATCCAACAAGCCATTAAGTATAACTTGAACAAGTTCTACCTCCTTAATGCTTTCATCATACATGCTAACTCATCATTGAATGCTTTAACCCTCAAAACAAAAGCATGAGTACTCTCTTCCTTCTTTTGCAAACTTTGAAAGATTTGCCTCCTAAGAGTAAGCACTCTTAATGTAGACTTGGATTCATAAAGCTTCTTCAAAGCTTCCCAAGCCTCCAAAGATGATGTGCACTTACCAACTTCCTTGAGAAGTTCATTGGTAACATTCATCTTAATCATGTGTAGAGCTTTCTTTGCTCTCTTGTCGTACCTCACTTGATTTTGAGGTGCTTGAGGTCTCTCCTCCACACCTGCAACAACCTCCATCAACTCATTCATCTCCAATAAGGACTCCATCCTCACCTTCCAAGTAGAATAGTTGATTGAGGTAAGCCTATCATTGCTCTCCAACATAAATCCACCACTTGTAGCCATGAAGTGACCTGATCTTCTCTTTCAACCTGTTCCAATGCACAAAGCACTCTCTTGAATGTCAAAAAATGAACTCAAGAAGAAATCACAAAGATATGGAACCTCTCAAATCTCTTCTAGCACTTCTAACTAGAAAATCAACAAATAGAATAGTGAAATCTTGATCAACCTATGATCTATCCTCAATCTAATGATTCTTGCCACTTCCTAAGATTGAAACACACTCAAATGAAGTTCAGTAACCTCACAAACTAGAGATCCAATCAAAATTAGGGTTTTGACAAAATCACAAAAAAATTGAATATCTCAAATTCTACATGCAATTTCTAGAAATTTGGTATATCTTCTTGTAGACTCCAATGAGGACCTTCCTAATGCACCCAAATATCATCTAAATCCAATAAACCAAGTGTGAAATCGGAATTGATCAAGTATATAACCCTATATTGAGTTTTGACCTACAAAAGATCAATTCTACACATGCAAAAATGCTGATTTTTGAGTAGAGATCAATCTAGCATGCTCTAGCATTGGTAACTCCTCCAAATCCTTGCTAAAGATGGCTGATCCTTTCAACCTGAAACACAATAGCTCTGATACCATGTGAAGATTTCAGATCATTCAAGATCCAATCCATGTCCCAAATCTTTGGTTACAATAAGGAGCAAACCAACAATCCTGCCAATGTAGAAAAATTCAGCATCTACATACAAATGAGATGCAAACTCTAAGAGATATTGATCAAACATGAACCAAAACATAAAATATGTTTGTTGTCCTTACAATTACAGTACCTACTGTATTTCACACGTGTGGAACGAAAATAGTATGTAGGAACTATTCAAGATATATATGAAGTGTGTTTTGGTGAAAATGAAAATATTTTTTGATTTGATGTGAAATGGTTCAAAATCAATTATCAAGGGTCAAATTCAAACGTGAAAAGAGATCGTAGTGGATTTTTTGCTATCGATTCAACCAAGACATTAAGCATGGATTATTCAGACACATTGGTGTTGCCTCGTCATTGTGAACAGGTGTGTCACATGACATTCGTTTTTTCTCAACCATAATCAGTAACATATACTATTTCATTACAATTAACTATTGTGGACCTTAGTTCCATGTTGGAACAAATTTTTAACTTAACATTGTTAAATGTGCAGGTATTTTT